>LDMZ01026310.1:0-13635 GCA_001455285.1 Sphaeromyxa zaharoni | reverse complement strand
GGCTATGATACTCAAAAACCTGGCATTACTACTATTTGTGAATTACAAAAACAAATGGGTTCACTCAGTATGGGTGCCTCACATTGAAAGTATCCAATCAAGGCAACAAGTATAAATAAAAAGAATATAAATCCTAACTAAAAAAATGAAATTGATCCAATGAACTGCTCAACATATAACCCAACAGGAAATAGTATAAGGGACAGTATTAAATAAACTATTGCCTTCGTGTTAGACTTTATGGATCAATGGACTTTGAAGATGTAATTAATTAGTTGATATTAAATAAAACCGCGTTTTCACGAAATCATGAATTCAACTAATTTTGTTTTAATGAATGAATTTTCCAATTTAGAACCATCTTGCCCGTAAACTTTTAAACTCGACGAATCAAATAAAAACCGATGGGATATATTAAGAAAATTACAAAATCAAAAGTTTTTAAGATTAAATTGACCTAATTAATGAATTTCTTGATAAAAATTCCGTGAAATCTGATATAAAAGTTAAATTAAGTGATCTTTATTTTGGTCGATTTTATATTTAAGAACTTATGAAAAACCGACTATTGATAAAAATTGTAATAGCTTTTGATTTTGATTATCCATTATTAGAATTCAGATATTTCAACAGGTAATACACTAATCTTGAATAACTGCGCATGTCACATAGAAATCACTTAACTGTGCCACATCTCCCTCCTCCATGGAGGAACCCGAAACTTCGTATAGATAAAAATCCTTATATTTCACGGGTAATGTACGTTCCCTCACTGGTCGGCGATAGGTATCATTCTCCACTTCAGCAGTGTGTTCCTCTTCGTTATCCGAACAGGCAACTTCTTGTTTAGTTATTTTATTATCTACCGGAGTTGATATCGAATTTGGAAAAAATTTATAGGAACTACCGTTTCTTTCCAATCTTTTTAGTCGACCAAAGTGTACTATAAAACCTAACGTGTCTTCCTTTGTTTTTGCAACTCTATATAGTGATTCGTCCTTTTTTCTTTAATAATGTAGGGTCCATCATTCTGGTGACAGCTTCGAGTATGTATCATGTGGTTAAGCTTTCATGCAAATATAATACCCTTTTCTGAATTGAATGCAATTAACTCCTCTATTATAGTTTTTTAAGTTGTCTATAGGTAGCTTTAACTACATTTTTCAGTGTCGTTTTATTTATTTTACTTAATCTCTTATGCATTTCCTCTAAAATTGTTGGTACTGAATACCAAATTTTATTTTTAGAACTTCGATTTCTATTTCCGCTATAAAAAAGGAGATCTTGCAAAAATCATTTCGAAAGGAGAAACTTTGGCACTCGATTATGAGCTTATCCTATAGCTCCACATTACACCGGGCAATCTCAGATACCAATTTTCCTCCACTTCCTCCCGTTCTTGAAAAGTCGCCCTTATCATTTGTATGATTGTTCTATTTATCCTCTCCACTAGGCGATCTGATTGGGGTCTGTATGGGGTAGTTATCGTTTGTTTAGTCACCATTAACAAGCAGAGGTTCCTGAAAAATTTAGATTGAAAATTTGAGTCCTGATCTTTGTGTATTTCTTTAGGCATTCCATACCTGTATATGAACTCATGTAGAATGTACTTCGCTACAATTTTTGCATTGATGCTGGGAATATGGTAAGCCTCAGTCCACTTAGTAAAATAGTCAGACATGACCAAAATGAATCGCTATCCTTGATTAGTACAAGGTAGCGGCCCTATGAAATCCATTGCTACCCGTTCCAAGGGGCCACAACTTTCCCGTTGTCTTAAGGGTACAATTTTTTTATTTTTGGATCCTTGGTTAATGCACAAATTCTTGAATTTTTTATCCTATTTTCTTCTCTATTTTTTTAATCCACGTGAATCCTTCCTATATTTTTTAAAACGTCTTATCGAATTTTAAATTTGATCCATCTTCTCCATTATTAAAACATGAAATCACCCTTAGAATCAAGGAGCTAAAAACAACTAGGCGATAATTATTTTTTCTACCTCCCACCTATGATAAAACACCATTCAAAAGATAACGCTTGGAGAGTAACGAATACCAATGCATAAGATTTCCTTCCTTTGGTCTTTTTATAGGCTTCCATCCTTAATCAATTTTATTACTTGACTGATTACGGAATTGTCTTCCTGGACTTTAAACCAAAGCGAATTGCTACCAGATATAAATTCCAGATTATTGATCAAGTTTGAAGTTGTAAAATTATTACAGCTATCTCAAAAATCGGTTGTATCCTTTCTAGAGAGTCTATCTGCATTTCCGTGAAAAACTCCCCCTCTATATTTTATTGTGAAATCGTATTCTTGTAGTTTGGTTGGACACAGAGCAATCTAACTTTCAGTATCACGAAATTTTGATAGCCACACCAGTGTATTTTATCCATACGGACTTGGAATTTCTTCCTAATTAGATATACCCCAAAATGTTCGGTTTCCATACCAACGACAGTAATTCTTTCATCGTGACCGAATAATATACTTCTGTAGCAGTTATCACTCGACTTGCGTATTCAGCTACCTTCTCCCCGTCGTAAAAAATCCTAGGATAGCACAGCCCCTATTGACGTTCCACTAGCATCAGCATCTAAAATAAATGGTTTAGAGAAATCTGGAACTGTAAGAGCAGGTGTTTTAGTTAGCTAATGCTTAAGAGTTTCAAAGGACTGATCCTGTTCAAATCCCCATGCCAATTCTGTCCTTTATTGCATAACTTATATAATGATACAATAATCACCGCGAAATTCTTAATAAATTTCCTATAATAGGAACAAAAACCCTGAAATTCCTGCAACTCCTTGCCATTTCGTGGCTCTTTCATTCTAAAATTGTGCTTATCTTCCTAGGGTCCGTACTCAATCCTTTGCCATTAATTACATGACCGAAAAACATCAATTCCTTTCCCAAAAACTTGCATTTACTGATGTTTATCTTCAGCCTTGCCTGATCCAGGCACTTAAAAACATCTCAGAGTCCCTTGAAATGTTCGCTTTTTGTACAAGCAAAAACTATAATATCATACAAATATACAAAACCTGACACATTAATCAGGCTTCTTGCCATTTAACATTAATCTTTGAAAGGTTGCCTGGGCATTACAGCGCCCAAACGTCATGACCTTAAATTGATACATTCCTTTACGTGAAACAAAGGCTGTCTTATGACGATATCTAGGGTTTATCGGAACGTGCAGTACCCACTATTCAAGTCAAATGAGGAGCAAAATTTACCTTAAGATAACCCATCAAGTATTTCATCAATACGTGAAAGAGTAAACCGTCTTTAATTATGATCTCATTCAAGTTCCTATAATCAATGCACATCCTTAAGAATCCGTCTTTCTTCCTAGTAGCCCCAATATTTTAAAGTAGCTGCTATTAGAAGGTTCAATAATATCATGTTCCAACATTTTGTCTATTTCCTAACAAACCTTATACATTCGATGATATGGATTACTCTAGGACAAGGGTGGACAAACTACGGTCCGCCATATCTTTTTTTTGGCCCACCTGAAATATAATTAAATGAAAAATTAAATCTACACGTGTAAGAAATATTACCGGATAATGTTTTCATACGTTACTTTATCACGGTATGCCTGTGTACTGTGCATATGTTTTAAAAAGTTGTTTTACCATAGTGCGTCTATGTACTTCGTATGTATGGTTTTCAGCTGCTGGTTGTATTGTGTATGTCCCTTTGACTCTAAGACTCTAAATCTATAAAGTTTTAGCGTAATTAATACAATTTAGAATAATTTGGAATTTGACGGATACCGACGTTAAAAAACAATAAGTACAGTTAAAAAAAGGAAAATTGAACAAGAATGACGAGTGCTCAATGAAGAATGGGCTGTTAAATATTGTTTTACTGATGTTGGAAGTAAATCAGTGTGCTTGATGTGTCGTGCTTCCGTAGTCGTCTATAAGGAGTATAATTTGAAAAAACCATCAAGCAACACATTCAAATTTCTGACGTAATTTTACCAGCGATTAGTGATAAACAACGATCCAGGAGTTAATCACAAATTCGAAGAAACAGCAAACACTTTTCACAAAACAGTCTTTAATTCAAGAAGCTGCAACCGAAGCCAGTTTAGTGCTGTGTCACAAGATCGTAAAACGGAATAGGCCCTTCTCTGATGGGGAATTTATTACAGAATGTATTTCACATGCTGTAAACATTATTTTTCCAGAACAAAATAGTATGTTTGATAATATTTCTTTATCTAGTATAACTGTATTCAGACGTGTAAAAAACATGGGAAATATCTTAATGCCACAACTTCAAGATACAAATAAAGATTCTTTGTGATATTGGCTTGCATTTGATGAAAGCACCGATGTGCAAGACACAGCTCAGCTCTTAAGATTTATACTTGGTATAACATTAATTTCCAAATCTGGGAAGAATTAATTAATTCTGAGTCACTGAAAGGCACAACCACAGGTGCTGATTTATTTGAAGCAGTGGAGGGCAGTGATGAAAAGCGTGGATTGACATGGGACAAAATGGCAGGTGTAACGACTGATGGGGTTCGTGCTTTGGCTGGTAAAAATATCGGTTTTATAAAGTTGATGAGTGACAAAATTAGAAAGATCATCCCAACCATGCACTTTAGCTCTTCACTGCATCATCCGCCTAGAAAGTCTGTGTAAAGCTGGATTAAATGTACAGCATATAATTAACCCAGTTTTCAGTGTAATCAACCTGATCAGAGCTATATGGCTTAATTACAGACAATTCTGATATTCTGTACCACAGCAGTGTTCGCTGGCTCTGTTTATGCAAGGTATTGAGGCCAAGATTGGATCTCAAAGAAGAGATAGTTATGTTCCTTGTGATAAAGGACGTTTATTGTGACTTTATTACTAACATTACTGATGAATAATGGAAGACAGACTTGATTTTTGCCATTGATATGATGGAAAAATTAAATTAACTAAATCTCACAATTCAGGACATTTCTTGTTTGCACAAAAAATGTATATACATATAAAAATATATTAAACAAAATTCACACAGTTCTCTTGGCATGCAGGTGAAATTAAGTTTTGTCATTTTCCCCTTGTTGAAAGATAAAACCATTTCCAGGGACATTGCTGCAAAGTAAAAGACACAGTTAGAGGCCATGGTTATGGAGTTTCAAAGAAGGTTCCAGACTTTAAGAAGTTGGAAGCCTTATTCAAAATCCTTAGGACACCTTTTAGTGCAGAAGCTTATACACCCCAAGAGTATATACAGTTAGGGTTATTTAACCTCCAAGCAAATTATGACTTGGAACCAAATTAAGAGTCAGTTTCTCTTCTAGAGTTCTATAGATCACTACCAGAAGCAACATTTGCGCACATAAAAACTTTGCTGCCAGGCTTTTATCACTTTTTGGATCCACTAACATCTGTGTACAAGCCTTTTCATGTTAAAATATAAAAAAGTATAAAACAGGACACTATTGAGTGATTGCAATTTAAATACAGTCATGCGAATAAAAACCTGTAAGTAGGTACCTCCGTTCTTAACATTGAAAAGTTACATACTTTTTATTAAATGTAATTTTAATTTGTGGTCAGGGCAAATAACGAGCAATAATTATTTCAAGCCTAGGAACTACAAAATTTCTAAAATATATTGTACCTTTTAATACAGTATGAATCTTAAATAAATAATAAGAGTTATATGTTATCAACATCAAATACGTTTTTGATGTAAAATTGCAAATTATAATATATAATTGTAAAATATGCCGCCAACATTAGCAATGAAGTTTAAAATATGACCCTCCAAAGAAAGTGTTTGCCCACCCCTGATATTGAAGCCTGCGCGTGGGTTAAAAATGAACTGAGCTAATGACATTAGAGATGATTACATAAAGCACATAAAAATTTACTGACAAAGTGGTATCAGGTCAAAATCTACTACATAATCATGCCAGTCGTGTAAAACAACAAATTGAAATAAAAAAATTTTCGAAGATAATATTTCATAAAAAATATAACGGTAATAATTATATGTGAGTATTACCTACGGAAAAAATAGGAACCGAATGTATAAAATTTTTCCCAAATGAGATAAGAAATTTCTAATCTAACTTTATAAACAATACATAATAACTCTTTTAATAAGAAAAAGAGGGAAATTTATGTAATCTAATTTTCTTAATTCGCTTGATTATATGTTTTTATCAACAGATTAACAAAGCTACTTTTGTTGATCTGCCATCACACACCTCTTTGAAGTAATAGAAAAATACATGAATATTTATTATATATAAAATATATATTAAATAAGTATGATTTATATATTTAAGAAGACATATGCTTTCATATTCATCTAATTATTTTTAAGATTTTTTAACCTGATTAACATATTACCACCGTTAAATTTGTTCCAAATAAAATCAAATGTTATGATTATTACAAATACTATTTCAATGATTACTCTAACTTCAAAAATTATGTAAATTTAGAAATAAATGCATAATCATTATCATAAAATTTCTTTAAATAAAACTGATATTCCAAATATTATATTTTTATAAATCATCAAAAATTTTCGAACCGAATGAATTATATGAATAAATATATTTTAATTTAATGATAAAATACGGTGAATTTCTATTTATGTTTCGTCCTACATATGGACTATACATAAAGGAATTATTTAAATTTTATAAGTGATTTCCTTGGTAAAAGTAAAATATATCAAGAATGGGCACTAATTAAATATCACTATTTTGGGATCCTGATTTTGCAAAATACCCACATATAAAATTAAAAAACTATGAATCTTTGCAACAATATTCTATTATATCCCCTTTATACCTTTGACGAATAAAAAATGTGTATCTTCTTAATATTTTAGAACAACAATTACCAAATTTATAACAAGGCTAAACAAGCTTTTAGTTTTTAGTCAAGGAGTATTTTGCGTACAAAACTCCATATTTACATACATATATATGTAAAGGAATTCTACTTCTTTGATCAAATTCAGCGCGCAATAAATTCATATATTTATAAATTTCATTTATATTATTTTTTGTAACTGTTTATATAATCTGAGATTTAAAAATAAATAGATTTTAGATTCTGTTTAATCAAGTAAATATTATATATTAATTAACGTTCTTTTAATTTTTATTCTTATTTTATCATTCTGGATTTATTTTAATTTTTTAGTCAATATATCTTAAATTTTAATGTAATAACAAAATATTAAAAAATATCTATCGTTCTATCATATAGAAAAATTTATTTAAAATTCGATAACTTGAATAAAATATATATTTCACAAGTTAATGTAAGGTTTTAGATATTTAATTTTTGTTGAATTTTTTAATGTAAAAGTATTTTAAATATTTAATATTTAAAAAGTATCATCTTTGTAAATTCAAGTGAATTATGTTCTTTGGAATGTTTTTAAAGAAGCAATATAGGATAATTTCAGCATCATTATATGTATTTTTACCATGTAAAAACTAAAATTTGCAATTCCTCAAACGTTATTTTTTTAGTAATACTCTTTGATCATTGCAAATTAAATGTCAAAATCCCATTATTTCCAATAAAATATTAATCTGTGCAAAATATGGCATGAATTATTACACCATTTATTAATCTTTACAGGTGTTATATATTTAAAAATATATCGGAAGGACGTTCTTTATCGTAAAATTTTTTATAAATTGCGGTTAAGGGAAATTAATCTTATTTTTTATACATATCTTAAACCTGTAAAATATATTTAAAAAAATTTGCGAACTCGAGCTTATTAATAAATATTCTAAATCAAGAAATAGTATTTACTCAATTCAAATATTTTTTTTAAATTTATACAAGATTCTTATTTTATTTGATTATCAAATTTCATTCTGAAACATTTAGCATGTGTGGAGTTGTGCTGATTACAATTTTATGAAAAATGTATAAAGATCATAAATATTTCTGGATAATGCGGATGAATATATCATGGTGAGTATTTTAAGAAAATATTTAATGAAAATATATTATGTAGATAATAATATCAATGAAAACTATTAATTGATTAATCAATTGTAGAAAAGAGGTAGGATATTTAATTGATATGTATTTAATTCTTTATTAAAATTTTAAAATCTATGCACTGATTGAATTTAAAAGTTTTGCATTTTGTTCAACTGTTTAGTTTGATAAAATTGCTGTATGCTCTGATTGCATTTTAGATTTTTTTGTAAAATCTTTGTTTGCAAGCCCTGCATCATGTTTTCTTAAATAACTATTACACCAACTAATCAGCAATTGAATACATTCTGTATAAAATTACAAAATTATGAACAAAAAAATTCCAATCAAAATAAGAGATTATATGCAATATTCCCCTTATAATAACAAAAGAATAATGAATAAGCAATAAAATATAAAATAATTCTAAATATTAAATTTTAATTAAGTAACAGATTAATTTGTATTTAAAAATTTTTTTCTACTGGAAATAAATTGAAAATACATATTATATAGAAAAATACATCTTTCTTAATTAAATTTTTAAACGAATAACGTATGATCACACACATTTCTAAAAATTAATCAATAATAAGTAGTAACAAAAAAAGTAATTATTGATGTACAAATATTGAATGTTATAGTACACGAAATATAAAATTTTTTATAGGAAGTTCATGCAATCCATCGCAAATGCTGTAATTTGTGTAAAAAAATCTGTTCCAAAAATTATACAATATCAATAGTGCGAATATTAACAAAATTGAAATGTTTTTTGGAATTATTAACATAAAGAGAACCGTATATCACAAAAAAACTTGTAAATAAAAATTTCTCAAATTACATTAGAAATTTATAATCGATAATCTTTAATAAACAGAAACCAAATATCGACAGCGTATATTATTATTTTGTCGATATCTTGAGTTGTCTATTAAACATTTTGATAATTTTTCGTTAAAAAATTCCACCAAGATTGACTGTGCTAGTTTTATGACTCCTGTTCCAAGAGATTCAATACTTCTTTTTTACTACATTGTATTGATTTGATTATGTATATCAAATTATGAAACTACATTTTAGTTAGACTATTGATTACTTGCCACTAATGTTAAAATATAAGATTTTTATTATAAAATATGAATTTTTGAAAATTTACATTATAAAATTAATATGTTTTAACATTATGCGTTTTTATAACACTACCACAGCACATCAGATACCAAAGTTCTAATAAAAAATAGCTTTTCCAGTAAAAATATACAACAATCTATTATTTTAAACTCTTTGATTATTTTAATAAATTCCAACGGATATTTTTTTACAAATATTTATCCACAAATTTTTTCCGTCCCAAAAAAATTTGATTCGTTTACACATTTTGATTGATTTTTTTTATTTCTTTTCACGGGCCATAAAATATTTTAACTAACAGTAATAAATTAGTTTTTAAGTATAAATAAAGTTTTCATTATTACATCTTTTTAATAATTTTATATATAAAAGGGATATTTAGTGTTTAGTTGAAAAATTAGAAATTATTTTGGATTTATAAGCTTAAACGTCCAGAAATAACGTCTAATAGGATTGGATAAAATTTTCTCGGATTGTATTTTGTGTATTTTTTAAATTTTTTAAACTTATTAGATAAATTATAAAATTTTAAAATTAAAATTTAATTTTTTAAGGTATTTTAGTTTATGAAAATAAAATTGGATTAAATCAGCTTTAAAAGATCTCGGAAAATTATTTTGATTGTGAGTGTCAATATTGGTAGAGTAGTATTTTTTCATTCGCTACATCTTTAAACATGTTCTTTTATAATATACTCATTGATTCATAATGAATAAATAAGCGTGTTTCCTTTCATAGGCAATACAAACATATATCCCTAATTTTACTAAATTATTAAATAATGTTAGGTTTTGTAAAACTAATAACATGAGCTCTCCGATTGATAATTTTTTTCGTTGAAATGTTATAATAATATTTTAATAGATTTTTAAAACATTATACTTTGCCAAATTTAATATTCCCGGTTCATAACAGAAATATTCCATCCGCAATATTATTTCTAAAATATGTAAGTCTTTCAAAAATATTGAGAAAGAAATATCGATATATTATATGTTTATCCTTTTTTGTTACAGTGTACTACCTGAAATAAATTATTGATTTTTTCTATTCTTAGTAGTATACTAATTTTATTCAAAAAAGAAAATTTTTCTAAAAGATTAATCCGAAAAAACATACGACATAAAAAACATAATTGCAATATAAATTAATTTCAAACAGATATTAATATAAAAATCTGCCGTTAGCCTGGAAAAGACCAAAAATTTAAAATACAAAATCATTTGGTAAATTATAAAAACATCAGCAAAGCATCATTCACAAAAATAGTTCAAAGCTAGCGCATTAAATTTATAAAAAATTTTTAATTATTAATAACTTAAAAATCTTCTCTAGATCTAATAAATTTATACTCTTGTAGAATTTTATTCAATATATTATATGTAGGATTCTTTAAAAACATATTTTCAAAATTTTCGTTCTAATTTTGTTTTTATAAAATGATATTTTAATCAATTGTATTGTTTCTAATATCTTTTTAACATTACTAGCAGATGTTAATTACAAAATAATTTTATACATTTTTCACTAACTTAAATTTCTCATTAAAAATTAACCGATATTGAGATTTTTAATCAGATATATTTGTAGAGCCTAATAAAAAAAGAGGTTTAATTTAGCATGCCTATTATTTTTTTCCTAGTTTTCTGTTTAAAAACATAAAATTTTTAATTGTGAAGGGCCAAGATAATTCCCAACTTTCCCAGCCTAAACGCGCCGTTTCGAAGCCTCCCGGAGACGCTTGCTATCTTGATACACAAATACCAGTCCCCTTCGAGCCGGACTATTTAGTGCCGAAGCTGCCAGTAAAGAGAAATTTAATTGGTAACTGCACATATTGTAACATAGGGATTTACATAAATCTACTAAATTAAATATATTCATTAAGTCTCTAATAAATATGTGAATTTAATATTTTTAAGAGTTAAAATTTCTTGTTTTCAAAGCTTCTAAACTTGTATGAACGAATTTATTTGATATTGTGTCAGATTATCTTTTAAAGATCGAAAAAATGAATGATATTTAGCCTAAAATAACAGCCTGAAAATTTTTCAGATCATTTTCAATTCTTCCTCCTATTTTTGATTAAATCCTTCGTATTTTTTTTGTCTTTTATAATTAAAAATGATCTGGTTTAGATATATCTTTCATTGTTATATATTATAGGGAATTTTTTAGTTTGAAACTTTTTAAATACTTAAAAAATACTTTAATCTATTAATATTATGTTACTTTTGATTCTGTTATATTAACTCATCTTTTAAAGCGTCCAAATTTGTTTTTTTTACTTTTGAAATAATAAAATATTTACGTGTTTCCTAAATATTATCTAAAATGATATTTAACAAAAATCTCTTAAAACACCCCTTAATACCTTTTTTATTTATTTTTCCATCATATTTTCATTTATAGTTTTTTTTAACAATATTTCTACTTTTTTAAAAAAACAACATTAATTTAAACTTGAATATATGTGGTAAACAGATTATATTATTTTTATTAAAAATCACTCTTTTAATTCTAAGTGTATGAAAATGTTTAATATTTGAAACTTTTTTAATATTTTTTTGATTTTTTTAATATAGCAGAAAGGTGGTGTTTATTGACAAATATGGTATTTAATATTCTTGAGCTTTTAATTTTGAATTAGAATTTGATTAATGAAAAATTTAGAGATATTTTTATTTTTGCATTTTATCATTACAAATCAATGTACATCATTATCAAATTTGGTTTTTAACTTACAAGAAGAATTATTTTAGACGATTAGATTTTCAAGCTAATACTATGAAAAAAAGTCGATTCCATGAATATTCCATATATCAATATATTTTCTTAATATATAAGAACAAACTGGATTTTACACATGATAGTGTATTAACTAGTCAACATGAATATTTCTTCCTTCGTACCAAAACAGTGATATTTGCGATAAATATATCTTAAATTATAAATAAAAATCCATCTTCAAAATTGTTAATATCTTCTTTTTAAAAAGTAAAAAAATATTCTTCATGATTATATTTTTCCAGAAGAAAAAAACCGGGATAAATTTAAATTAGGCTCCTTAATATACCAAAAAGCTATTATTATTACAGAATTTGTATTTCAAAGAAAAACCTTTGCATTTAATAATATGAACATGCTTTTACATCTACGATTATTGTATTTGTTAATCATATATTTTTTCTAAAATTACCAAAGTACAATATTTTTACATTTAACGCCTATTCTTTTATAAATGATAATATTCGAGATTTCAAGGAATGAAAAAAAAACATATAATTTGATGAAGTATATTTTTTCATGAATTATTATTTTCTTTTTGTTTTTAAATTTTCTGACTCTAATATACTACAAAAAACAGAAAAATTTCGAATGTGTTTTGTTTTATTAGATTAATTGATGAAAAATTTAAATCAATTTTTATTATCTTTTTTTACAAATGTTAGAGTTGTCAATTAGACTAATAAATATAAATAAAAATCCGAAAGCAATAAAAGGGAATTTTGTTGTTTTATGTATTTAAACTGATAATTTTTAATTTCTTAGGCAGATATGATTGGATTTATTTTACAATGAATGGTGAGAAAACTTAAAAATTTTTAAAAACTAATCTAATTTATTAGTTTTCAGTTATTTAGGTTTATAATTCATATATGTTCTATCAAAAAATTTTAAAGATAATTTAACAATTTTCTATTGAAGTTACGTTAAGAAAACTATAATAGGCCAAAACGTATATTTAATTCCAACTATTTTACCATTCATCAATGAGTTCAGTTTAAATAGCAAATGTTTCAAAAAACGAAATGAATGTGAAATCGCAAAAAATTATTCAGAAGTCAGCTCTTTTGGGAAGCATTATAAATTAATTTATTTTACATCTGATGGATGCATAGCCTATTTATTTTTATATTATACAAAAAAAACAAAAAAAATAGTTTATTTTTAATTTTTTTATTAGATTGATTGATTAAAAATCAACAAAATGATAGTATATTTTAGCGGCCTTCTTAGGAACTCAGGGGTCCCTAATGAAGGCGTTTATCAAACTAACATTTCCCACGGATAATACATATTCGTAAAACATTATTAAAATAAACTAGTCTTCTTGTTAATCAAAAGCACTCCTCTGCTGTGTCGCTTGCACGTGTTTTTATAGTTTTCTGAGTGTTCTCGACAATATTTTACTATATTAAATATACTATGATTATTATTAAAAAAATTTTTCTTTGTTTCATATTAAATTTTAACTGAGAATGTTAGGAACAAAATTAATTTTTAATTTAGTTTATGATGAATATCATTATTCATTAATAATCTAAAAGGCCAAAAAATAATAATTTTTATCGTTAGATAAATAATAAATTGAATATAGTAAGAGCTTATTTTTTCTAAATTATTAAGAAAAAAAAAATATAAAAGGATTTTATTACATTAAATTATTATTGTCATCGAATTCTTTTCTTTACGAACCAGATCAATATTACTAACTTTTTTGAAAAA
>LDMZ01026280.1:0-13269 GCA_001455285.1 Sphaeromyxa zaharoni | reverse complement strand
CTGCCACCAACTATTCTCTATATTTTGTGTATGGGCTAAGGTATCGGGGTCTACGAAATTGTATGAATGATTAACCGTGAGATGGTTAAAATCAATTTCGCCTAATACATCATAGCCCTCCAACAATCCGAAATTATTGTTGACCCGCCAATAGGGTTTTGCTATTTCACTTCGGCACTAAGACCAGAAAGCATTCCCGAGTTTCCGGACATATACCACCAAAAAGCCATTGCCCATCCACCATTCGTCCCCGATCATATTTCCTTTTTCCGAACTTAGCTTCATCAATTTTGGCCGTCTATCCTGGTCCGCCAATTGGTCTACTTCTCCGATTAACTATTTTACAACAAACTTCCCTGCAAAACATTAACAATCGGAGATCGTTTCTTTACTAGTATTCTCATCGATTGAAGTTTCCAAGATGGTTTTTTTATTAGAAAATCGACGAGTAAAATAATATGTAATGAGCAAAACTTTTTCTATACTCATTTTACTTCTGTCGAATCATGTATTTTTTCGAGCAGATCGAATATATTTATACTCTCAGCAACGGCTATTCATGCACCGCCAAGCTCGTGATATACCTACTTAATTCAAACCTACTGTCAAAAAATACATATAATTTGTTCTCGATGAATAGATAACATTGGATGTCTACATGCGTCACATTCCTTGCTTCTTGGAATAAGTACGGCCTCTTGGCAAAACTCTATTGAGCGATCCCTTGAATTAAATATTCTCAATGATAAATTGAAAATATTATATATCATTTTATAAAATTTCGTATAAGATCGCTTGTTCTCGTATTAAAAGGAACAATACTGACTGGTCACTTTTCTCTTGCAAATGAATACTTAAATACAAACTTTTGTTTCAAAATTTTCATATATTTCTAATATTGATGACATTTAAAGATGACCTTTGAAGAGAAAATGGCGATACGATATGGTACTCTTTCCAAAATAATGAAAATAAAATCATAAAAAAATATTATTTTTGGAAACTTTGATTATAGACATATCATTCCAAAAATTTTTCATTCACAGAATATAAAAGAAAACTTTGATCAATACTTGTTAAATTATTGGATTTTTATTTTTCCACTATCCTGTCTTCAAAAAATGTTCTAAAATATACTTAATATTATGGATTTAATTGAAAGAAAGGTTACTTCCTAAGATTTTTTTCATAGATTTCTTTTTATTGAGAATTTATAAAAACATAATTTAGTTAGCTTCGGAGAAATCGATTTATTCTACTAAAAACTAAATAATTATTTGCTAAGATGTTGATAAACACTTGGAGCCATATGAGATTATTAAAGTCTTGTGATAATATTGAAAATTTTAAGTTTTCCAAATCTAACATTAGGTGTTTAATATTTGTGTAAATAAAATGTTTGTAATTTTTTGTTTAAATGGCAAAAAATAAGTTTTTAGTTAATTTTTTCAGATAAATTTTGAAACAGATATTTGACCCTTGTGTAACAATAAAATATAATTAATAATTTATTTGCTTTTGCAACTTAAAAATGTTTTCCATATTTACTTTTGTTATTAGAAATATCTTCCATTTTATCGTTAGGCATTAATAAAGACTACAGATGTAATTGATAAACTAGAATAGAGTATATTTTTATGTGAAAAAATCATGTTCAAAAATTAGAACAATTAATAAATATCTTATTATAATTTATTTTTTATTTTAAATTAGCATATTTTTTGTGATAGAAATAATACTTTGATATGAATTGTCAACAATTTTCAAAAGAGATATTTAAAAGCTCTAAAAATATATTTTTAAGTTTAAAAACAGATTATATGATAACGGGAAAGGTATTATTGGATGCAGTGTATGACTAATCCTTTATATCTTATAGAATTAAGACTAAGATTTTTATAAAATGATTCTTGGCGATATTTTGTATCAATACTCTATTACTTTAATTTGAGAAAAAAATGATTGTATATAACCGGATTTCACTAAATTATGATTCAAAATGTAATATTTTAATTTGTTAAAACAATAAGGACATTAAAAATTTATTTTTGGATCATTATATTACAAAAAATTTTTATCAAATCTGCTTTATACCATCTGAAGTTTGTTAACCTAATAATTTAGTTTATGATTAATGTAATTAAAAGATAAAAGTGTCTATTATTTAGCCTAAATTTTTATTTTGACATGAAAAAATTCGAAACCTAATATGGGTTACATATAAATTAATCTGTATTTATGGAGATACGATTTTGTTACTGCTCCATTTTTGTTTTATGAAACATTAGAGATAAGTCCAAGATAGCTACTGTGGCTACATTATTATATATAAAAAAAATTTCGTGCTTCATTATATTTTAAGTAAAAACTGAACAGTAACTATTGAGAAAATATTCTTTCATGTTAATACATTTAGATAATTACTTAAGCAGATATATTAGGTGAAAAGTTTTTCATATAAAGTATGTTGTTTTCAACCTGGTAATTCACGAAGGATTATATGAAAATATTAAATTAAAACCGATATCACCTTGATGGAGTTTTATTACTTTGGTCTGAAATTTACAATAACCTTTAAAATTTAATTGGATTAATACAAAATATTAATAAAAAGTGTTGTAATATATTGAGAGGTTTCTAAACATGAATTGCTGAGGATCACATACATAGGGCATGGAAACAAGTTGATTTTTCGCAAACCTAATAAATATTTTTCTAATTGACTTTGTTAATATTATTTACACATTGTACATTATATATTTATTTTTCCAGCCTCAAACTATACTATTTGCTGAATAAATATTACTTCTAGTTTTAAAATTGTTTTAAAAAGTGTTAAAATTTTAACTTAGGCTGTTTAAAAAGAAATAAAATAATTTTTAATTGCAATATATTTTATGGCTAATGCTAAAATATTGTCGAGATCTGTATAAGGGGATTTCCCCTTGAGCCTCAGCACATACAAAGAAAGGCATCGGGACCCACTTCGTGACCCAAATGCCCAATGCTGCGGCGATTCTAACGAAATACTATTCATAGGAATAAAAATATACTATAATATAAAGGTTACTGTCAAAAACCTAAGCCGCCCACCACGTGGTGGCTTTAAAATAAATAATTCGCTAATATTCGGTTTCCGTGTGAAACCGAATAAATATCGTCAGGGTCTAACCCCTGCACGATAATATCTATAAATATGATTATCAGTTCTTTCGAAAAAATTTAATCCTTTTATTTTTGACTGAAAACTTCCTTATTTAGAAAATTTAATTTAAATTAAATTAAGTTTTTTTATATTTTATTTCTCAAATATTGTAGTATTTTTATATTAAAAAACTAGAGTTTGCCGCCTTTAAAAATCCTTTAGCTTCTACTATTTTATTATAAATATATCATAAATACGTGTATATCCATTACATTTCATAATTTTTAAAGTAAAAATCAGTAATTTAATCCAAGAGTGAAAATATTTTATTGGATATAATGCTTATTTTCTTATTATAAACTGTTATAGATACCCAGTTTATTCGAAACATCATATATTTTATCCCAACTGAGATATTCTGGAGTGTTAGAAACAACAAAGATAAGAAGTAGCGGTTATGAATCCAGGTATACGTACAAGGAATTTCACGCAAGGTAGATCGTTAGATTCATTATAATATACAAATCAAGATATTGGGTATTGTTAGATGATAACGGCGAAAGTACCGGCTTTCCTGATAAGGAAGCATCTGAAAAACTTGTTTCTTACCTTAAAATCAAGAATGATAGCTACGCTTTTGGTACTAGCAAGGTGAATAATAATTTAAAATTTTTCATTTACAGATATTTCTCAAAAGACAGGCGGCAGATTTATTGGAATCAACACGAGATAGCAAAATACAGGGATATTTGGAAAACATTAAGAGCTACTTGAAATTTATATTATACAAGATTCGGATAGAAATTTCCAAAGAATGCAAAAAAACTCTTGAAATTTTTTTCAAGGTAGGATTTTACATGGCAAAAAAACTTTTTAGACTATACTAACAAGAAATCAATATATATTTTTAATGAAAAAAAGAGATTCAAAGGTATCATAGTGTTATTTTGTTTATAATATATGTATATATAGAGTGTCAACAGTGAAACTGAATTATTAAAAGCCGTAAAACTTAGCAATGATGACAAAAATTTAATAAATGAGGCAGAACACATTGCATCAGATTTATTGGAATCTGTTGATGAAGTAGAAGAAACGTTTTTAAATATTATTTTTATAAAATTTAAAATAGGAATAGACTAACTGGAATAATCGATCAAGTCATATATTCAGAATTATATCTAGAAGTATATAGGAGGAAGATAAGAAACTTGAAGAAATATTAAATAGGATCAAAAACATAAGGGGCATAACCAGTCCAATAACAAGCAGGTCCTAATTTTAGTTTTGTCAAAATACTAAAATTTGAAAGAAAAGAAAGACAGAAAACAGTTAAAAGCATACATGCAGAAAAGTTTTTGAGTCAAATGCAGTCCATTGATATTGAAGAATCTGTAGAGTGCTGTTTCTACTATTTATTTTTTTATATAGGTATCACTTCCAGATGATGCTGAAACAGAAGAAGAAGAAAAAGTAGTAATACATGGGATGCTTACCCTAAAAGGTTGTTAGAATATTATTTTAAGATTATTTTGACAACTTTTATATCTTATAGGACAAAAATCAGCAAAAGAATTGTACTTTACTTTACACATTGACGCTCTCTATTGGTATGAACCTGAAAAAGTTGGTCAAATTTGTGGATATCTTTCATTAAACAAAAAACTAATTGCAACTCAGTTTTTAATTTTAGCGATTTAAAGTATTATAGAACTTCGCGTGCAAAGATTTCATGGTTTGTTTTGAAGGAGAATAATTTGCGATGGTTTAAAAATAGTTCATATCAATCAAAACTTGAAAAAGAAATTGATATTGATGAAGCAGAGTTATAATTATAAGAATTAGCTTAATATTTATAGATCAATTACAATTAATGAGGCAGATTTATATATAGCAATCGATATGAGAAAAAAGACGTATAAATTATATGCTGAATCATTACCAGTGTTAAAGTTTAAGTTTCAATTCATTTTAATCTACCTAAGTTCATGGTATGATGCCTTAAACGCAGTAAAAGAAAATAATCATGCTCTTGAGGATAGAATCCAGGAAGAGGCATCCAGTGCATTTGTAAATTATTTTGTTTAGTTCTAAGGTTATATAACAGGGCATCATCAGTTTACGAGATATAACAGAAATAAAGTATATTGATACGGAGTATTAATACTTTTTCTTTTTTAATATTCAGTAATCAAATTGATATCGATCACCTCTCAGGATACTTAAAGCTGTCTTCTGTTGATGATAAATATCTTTCAACCTGGTATGCAAGTAATATTTTAAGCAATCAATTTTATTCATATTATAGTACTGAACAAAACTTGGAAAGAATGTATTTCTGAATTTGATGGAAATATAATTAAAAATGGTATAAATATTTCAATTAAAATTTTGAAGCGTAGGAATACTTGGTGTTAATACGAATAATGGAACTGAACAAATGCGGTATTAGTATTAGAATCTATTGAAATAAAAAATAGTTTTATTCAACTTACAAAGAAATCGATAGAGATTTACGAAGGCAAAAACACAAAAAAACTTGTTGGAATTCTACCATTGGACTCGTAAGCGTGTTACATATTTTTATATCGATATAGATTATGTAACATTTCAAAACCTGCATTTAATCCAGAAGCATGTAATAATGTTGAATGTAAATAAAAAATTATTTAGATAAGAATAATCGGGTCTTCTTCATATTATTTGTATACAAAATCGAATTGGTTTTGTCTTCTAAAACATACAATGAAGCAATCGAATGGTGCGAGGTTATTCAGGAGGTATTATAAATTAAATATCTTAGTTTTATTCTTATAAAATTACTTTTTGTATCTTTCTAAAAATTTTCTTTAAAAAAAACTTTATTTAGAAAAAGTATTACATTGTCAAGATTTCGGTCCACTTGAACATCAAAATAACAAAATATTCATTAACTATTATTACTATCATCAAAGGTTTCATGCAATATAAAATTTTAAAAAATCCTTCAAAACCTCTTTCAAACACTTTTTCATAGTAAGATTTTATAATAATTTAAAGTATGATAATTATATAGATATGTATTTTAAATATTTTTTATGAAAATTCTGCTTTAAAAACTAATAAAACTATTTTATTAATATTAATTTTTGATTAATTAATTTCTGGAAATGTACCTTCATAAATTTATAAAATATAAATTTATCGAACAAACTTAATTGAATAAAATATTTTTTAATTTTGAAAGTATTACAACTAATTTTTTTCTTAGTCTATATGTATTCTTAATAACAAATAAGTCGATATTAAAAATTGAAGTTTGGCTTTCTTGTATGCCTTTGGTATCAAAGTAATTTATTTAACTGTATATTTTCCAGAGCAGTAAATTCAAATATATTAATTTCTGATTGTAAATATTTAAAGGAAATTTTGTTATTTTTTTAATAATTTATACTTCTCTAGCAAAAAAATATTTTCTTTATTCCGTAAAATAGATTTAAAAAATTAAATAAGAATAATTAAGGTTATCAATATGCTTCCAGAAGTAGTTTCTCCGTTCCAAAAACTACTGCCTATTTTACCGGTACTAAATATTATTATAAGCTATAAATCAAGGACCTTGAAACACTAAGTATGAGAGAGAAATTCTTTAAAAAAATCAAACTGAGTACTTATTCGTCATCAGAGTTAAGTACTCCCCTTACTTCCATTCCATACGGTTCACTAAATCCAATTAGTTCACATTCCATTACATTTAAATAATTTATTAAGATACAAACGGAATCAAATACGGTTATCTCAGTGAAGAAGCCATGAATCTGGGTTCTCTGATCATTAACTTACCATCCGATGAGGAACAAGTTGCTCATGTATCAAGAATAATTGAGATAGCATGGAACATTAAGGCTCTTCAAAACGAGGTAAAGAAAATAAAACCATTTGTGACATATATAGCTCTTTGCATTACTAATCAAGCAAACTAATATAATTCGAGATGTGGATAGAATAATTAACCTTAAATATTTGCATGTATTTGATTATATAATATGTATATTGAATTAGATACTTGTATGTGTACTTTCATGCATACTCCCGTCGCCAGATATGATTGATCCCGTTTTCGATCATATAAATTGGTATGTACTAAGCAAATATTAATAAAATTTCATATAACGCTTTAGAACATGA
Organism: Sphaeromyxa zaharoni; assembly: GCA_001455285.1. NCBI lineage: Eukaryota > Metazoa > Cnidaria > Myxozoa > Bivalvulida > Sphaeromyxidae > Sphaeromyxa > Sphaeromyxa zaharoni. The sequence goes on along the minus strand of LDMZ01026280.1, from coordinate 5,957 downwards.
AGACCTTATATTATAAATTATAGAACAGTATTTTAGCATCCATAAGGTTGAATATCGGTGAAAATATCAAGATTTTATTTCTATATAGTATTTAAGAATAATTAAATATTTTTTCTTCCTTTTGCACTAAATAAAATAAAATTATTGCTGGAACATGATTTTTTAAAGATATAACCTGAATCCATATTAATAAAGCAATACAATGTTCGATTTCTATATATTATTTAATTTTATTTTATTTTTTGGAAAAAAAGTAATCAAATTAAGATAGAGAAAGAAAAAAAGACTATTTTAAGTGAGCCAAATATTCTAATCTGAAATGGAAGCAAGTACAAACATATCTATTACAAATCAATACAATCATTTATTCACGAACAAGTAATATAAATCAAATTTTTGCCACTTCATCTCAAATCTATTTGATTCAGAATATCTAATCGATACTTCCTAGATCATTATTTTTATACTTATATTAAAAAAACAAAAAATAAGTGTAATATATTAAAAATACCATAGATAATTATAAAAAAGTATGCAATTATTTTAAAAATAAAAATTGAAAAATATTCTTATAATTAGTTTACGTGCCATAAATTTTAAATATTATAAGGTTTCATATAATAAATCATATATATTACCAATTGATTAAATTTTTAAAGGAAAAAATTAAAACTACTGATAATAGTTAGGTAAACAAATCGAAATGAACTGTTTTTAAGCCAGAATGATTCTCAATTAAAATGATAAATATTCTGTAATAGATTTATCAAAACATAATTTTTCGTGTTTATATATCTATACATATTTTTGCATTCCTGCGGTGCTTTGAATAATAAATAATTCTTATTTTTTATAAAATATCTTGATCATTTCTTTTTGAGTAGATTCTACTAGCTGAAAGATACTAACTACTAATTTATTTTAAGATTAACCTCAGCTTCGGCGTAAAATAATGGAAATAAAATTACTGACAGCCATTTTCATCAAAAATTTAGATTTCAATTTGTTTTATAGTCATAACAGATATTTTAATTTATTATCTATTGAAATGATACACATGAAATTATCTATAATTTATATTCAAATTAAAATATGTTAGCTCTAAATTCCAGGATATGTTCGAAATGATTTTCATGAACTAAAATAAATTAATAATATAATCAAACATTTTTAGTGATGAATAATGGTTATAGGTACTTGAATAATTTTCCAGATAGTATTGCATTTAAATACGTTTCAAAGGCCAAAGAATTCTTTGAAAACTATAATATGAGGTAATGAAAATATATTTGTTCGATAAAAAATGTAGAGAAACGCCTATATCTGTATACGAAATAAATCTGAATCAAGTATTCATTCTTAGCTCTTTTTTGATAATATTAGCAACTATTACCAATTACTATTAAGGTTAGTAGTTATCTAGGGATTTCTCAAGAATATCAAGTTAATTGTTATGATGATATATCTTCTGTACATAAAAGGTTAATTTAAATATATTTGAAAAGGTCGTGAAAAAATATATTGAAAAAAACAATCTTAACCAATCACGATCAACATTTGGATTGTATATTATTACGGAACTTCAGGAAGTTTATATTGATGGTTTAACAGTTGTGGGAGATTTAGTAAAACTTTTTGAGCTGTATAGCTTTTGCTAATATTAATAATATATTTACAGATATGGTATTCAAGTTACAAAAACCATCGACATGTTTTTCAAACACAGATGCATATTGGAACCTATAGGCTCGATGACAGAAGCAGAAAAAAATTTACTTTTTCAAGATGTTTTCATTCTAAAATCCATATTTTAATACTTAGTTCTGTCATTCTGTGTCAAATTGTATTCTTCCTTTGGAACCTAATATACAAGTCGAGCTTAGTGTTATGATACTTCAAAGCTTTAGAGGAGTGGCTCGACAGCTGTCTCTTGCTGTTTATTCATTTAAATATATTTAGTGAAAGTACTGATCCTTTATATCCACTAGTTGAGTCATCAGGAAACAAAAATGTGTTCTGTTATAGATAAAAATATCATATTATAGCTCTCTAAAAAGAGAACCCAGACACTTAAAAAATCAAGTTCAAAAATGCCAACTTTAACTAATCAAAGTGAACAAATAAAGTACTCTCAAGTTATAATGGACAAGCTAGCTCCTAAAGTAAGGAAGACATGGGCCAATGTAAAGGTTCAAATAATTTCAAAAATATTCCAAATATATTAGGAACAAAGCCCAAAAGTATGTTTAGAGAAACTAAAAGCATCTATGAAGGCATTGCCCCAGGCGTGTGAGAAGATATATCAAGTAATATCGAGTACTTTCAATGGAGAATGTATAATTGGGATGTCAGAATATGGAATTTCCTTTTATAAATTCCAAAATCCTCAGCCAATAATTAAAATAAATTATGAAAAGTAAGAATAATAATATAATGAATCTACTTTTATAGAATAAAAACATTTTCGCTACCCAACCTGAATGAACTGGAAATAATTACAAATGACGGGAAATGTTATTCATTCTGTAGTACTGAAGTAAAATATATTTATCATTTCTTATTCTCAAGATGACAGAAATTCTGAAATTGATAAAGGATTATAAGATATCAGTAAAGAAGAAAAGCGATATTGAAATCGCTAAGATGAAAATCTCTGAATAATTTTTGGTTAAGAACCTAATCGATAGAAGTCACTTTTAATAAATCGTTAACTCTGCTAGCTGAATCATATATAATCATATATATTTATTTCATTAGTTGTCTAAAATTCTTTCAATCACTTTCAGAACATAATCTAGAGATTTATATTTTTGGTAAAATAGAGAACATTGCTATAATGTTTTGCTATATAGGCATAAATTGATGAAAACCTGACAAAAACTTTACCTTATTTTTGAGATGTAAGAAAAATGGAGTCTTTTTTTAAATATCAATCACTGATCTACTAAAAATAATTACCATTTGATTCTTTGTGAATTAACTTTAATTTTGAGAAAAGCTTAAAAGAAAAATTCAAAAAGAATATTTTACCAAATTTTTTAAAAGAATAACATGAACGGTATAAAATTAAAAAATAAATATATAAAAAACGTTAAAATATCTATTAAAGATACTGAATTTTATTAAAATTTCCATTTTTATCTCTAGTTAGTTATTATCAGTAAGATAGATCATTGGCATTTAATAGAATTACAAAGTGAAATTGATCGTTAATAATGAAGATATCCGCAAAACAATTTAAATTTAATTTTAAGGTATTCTCATGTTAATATCAATAAACCAGTAGATCATTTTTTAATATAATTTTTAACCGCAATGAACATGAATAGATATTGAAATTTTTTGGAGTGTTACTAAAATGGATGTTTATGTTTTACAATATTACCAGTACACCTTTGTATTTGTTCCTAATTCATACTTTAAGGAAATTTTATATATTAATTTCTAGAACCTAAAAAATATTTATTTCAGAAGTTGATACAGCTAATGGTGTATAATGTTTTGAGCATTAGACCTAATATGAAAGCCAAAATATACCAATCCTTTTATATAGATATTTTTGCATACCGTTTAATTACTTCAATTTATAATATGATTATTATCCATCCATGAGCATTTAATTTTTTGGCTACTTTGAAATATTATAAAACAGTATTATTATAGAAATATTTTCTACAAAGTTTATTCTGTAGTATTTATTGAGATTATTTTTTTAAAACCCAAATTATTACGCACTTACATTATAAATACATTTCGTTTCTTTAAAAACTAATAAAATTATAGAGAATGATCCGAAACATGCCCATTTTATAGAAATGGATAATATTGAATATCCATAACCTAAACTATTTGTTCTTTATTATAAACCCTCCGAACTGTCTTTTGCTATATATATTTTTAAAATTTTTGAAACTGTTTTGATACCATGAAATATGATCGAATAAAACTCGGAAAATTTGAAAAATTGGTTACTGAATTAAGAAACATCAAAAATATTAAATATTTAATTATTTGTAAGCAGATTCAAATATATATATATATATATATATATATATATCTAATTTTACTCTTGATCCGAATATTTCAATTGTTATAGAATTCCGTATGCATAAAAAAGATTATTAATATAGAATAAAATCCTAACATACTTCTACCGCTTGAACAATTGACTTGTTGTAAAAGTTCCTAGAAAGGAATTCTGTATTACTTAAGCGTATTCCATTCAATATCAGGATGTATGCCATTCGTGATGATGTAGCCATTCGGATGCTCTCTTGTGCATATTTCAAGATAATTACTCATCCATACGTTATTAATTTAAAATCTTTGTATTTATGTGAGCATGTTATAAATTAAAGGGCATGCAGCTACTAGCGAAACTTAAATTGAATTATATTTAATATTTTTGTTTCAGAGTTCATATTTACCAAAATTACATTCGAATGGCGACAATTAAAATTTATTAACATACTCATTTTTCAATTAATGAAAATTGTATTATGTGAACATGCATAAAGGTTCTCTAAAATTAATACAAAGTGAATAAGTTATTATATAAAGCTAATAACTCATTCAAACATTTTTAGTGTCAAAATTTTGCTTTAGATATGTTTCGATCAATTTTATGTTGCTACAGTGGGTTATGAAACTCGAGCTCTCTGCTATGTTGATACAAATTTTAAGCGAAATAAGTGCAAGCAGTCCAAGAACCTCAGGATAAGGATAGACCTTATGAGTGGGAGACATGAAGCAGTACACAGTATTTGTTTTTATTATACATAAGTGCATAAATAACTTCACTGTTGTGATTTATCTTTCAATAATTATATTTCTTTTATTATCAAGCGTTCTGGTATTCTAATTTCGTGCATATAGATAATTATTACTAAAACATTGTAGTAAAAGAAGAATAATCCACTCAGTCGCATAAGCGTGCACCACGACTGTCGTCGCCGCTCGCTTATCTAATTTACATTAATTACATCTAATACTACAAACATACATATTAACCAATTTGTTGCATTTATTTTTTACCTGTACCGATGTCACACGTGGACTGAATTTTGTTGAGGAATTACGATTTAATGATATTAAATTTCTGCTACACACATATTGAGTTCACTTAATAATTTTCAATTTTGAGAGTATTATACCGTCAAAACAAAATCTAACATTTTACGCCAAATTCATGGTGGTTTCAAATGAACCAAAAAGACCCTTATATTATGCTTTCACAGTACTATTAATATACCTAATATGAAGCTGCGACTTGAAAGATAATACTTAGATAACAAATATTTCTGCAATAAATTGCACTCAATGAATAGAAACGCTCCCTAATCAAGTTCAGTAAATACCGCCCAAAAGATTAAAAAATTAAAGTTTTAGAGAGAATGAAATCTCTCATTTAGAAAATTATAGCTTGGAACTAGGATAATTTGAAAATTTTAGAACCAAAGTAACCTAAAAAGTTGAACTGTAAAGAAAGATCACTGCTACTATTATATGATATGGATTAATTGCTAGATTTACTAAAATTTTCTATATACAAACCTTATTACGTGAATCGATAAAAAGAATAGAGGAACTTCGGCAGGAATTATTCAAGTGCGGAAAATTAAAATTGATCAAAGAACCTAAAATAGCATTCACATTATTGGTTTTAGTTTAAGACGAATAGCTGACTGAGTATTTTTTCTTAGTTTTCAAGTCGGAAATAAAATTTTTACATCGTCATTACATGGAATAGATGATGCAATAGTAGTAAGACAACCTTAGCCTACAAAAGTTCTCCAGAACAATTTATATTTGAAGAGAGCAATACCACTGTAAAGCCACTCTTTTTTAAGGAAAACTACTAATTAAATAACACACAAAAAGTAAAATTTTTCGTACCAGAAATATTTATTCTTAGTAATCTGAATCCTATAATTTTAGGTAAAAACTCCTGAAAAAAA
>LDMZ01026279.1:0-12224 GCA_001455285.1 Sphaeromyxa zaharoni | reverse complement strand
AATCCAATTTAAGATATCTATTAACTTTTTTTTACTAAGCACTTAAGAAAAATTTTTTGTGTAGATGAAGACTTTTTCAATGTAGTTTTTTTCGAATTTTTTTAAAACAAAATTTGATTTTGTCACTCTGTAATAAATGGCTTTATAACTATATTAGAATATAATTGCAAAAATCCAAAAAGATATAGCTTTAGGATGTTTATTTTTAGGGACCGAGTAGGCAAGCTCAGGTGCTGTATGGTCAGCTCAGTCTTAAACCCGTTATATAAAAATTTTATATGTAAATTAGAAATAAATAAAATATACAAATATGCAAAGATTATTATTATAAGATTTTTTAATACGAAATAAAGGTTTCAGGTTTATCAAATGTAGATACATATATATTAATGGCAGGCCTTAAATCTATCGTATATATTTGGAAATGGCATCATCAAAAACGATGAAGCTAGAAGTTTCAACTTAAAGGACTTTGTTTTGGAAATTATATTGCAGAAAATTTTGTCGCATTAGTTAAGCCAATTTATTAGAAGAACTTAACACCTAGATTATTACTATAAAGCAAATAAGCTTTAGACAACAATTTTACACTTATAAATAATTTTTCTCTTGTCATGAGAAAATAAATATTGTAATGAGGATATAAAAAATGTATTAATATATAATATTAAGGAATAGGAAAAAGATTTCTTTCCAAAAATTCAGTGAAAAAAAATAACTGAAATTTTTCCCACCTTATTTTTTTGGTAATGATTAATTCAAATAGCCTAGAGTTTTCTTTCAGCGAAGCGGAGTCAAACCTTAAAATAAAATTTTGAATAGGGCTTTCTTTGAAGAGTTTAATATAATTATTCATGATACGATTTGTACTTTTATCAATATATTTTTCAATAGGTTCTGCCATCAAAGCTTATGTTCTCCATCTAACTTTTGGATAACATGGTCATATTTATTTGTAAGTTCCCAGAACTAATGCAATGTTAAGGACTCGTGTCTAGAGAATAGGCTAAATCCCATTAGGGGATATAATTATTATTGATAAATTTATTGGAATTTAGTTTGTACTTTCCTTTTAACACACTCAGTAATTAATATTTACCCTTTTTTTTGACACTATTAAATAGAATTAATCATTTATTTTTTATTACAAGAATTTACTCATTAATGATCCTTTATTTACAAGTTAAAAGAAGATATAAAGATATAATGCACTGAGAACGAAGGCCAGATAAGGTAACGTAGCCCTAGTATATGGGTAGGTAATGGGGTTGTTTTAGTAGGTGAAAGCTCTATACTGCCTGCCGGGAGCGCTGGGAAGCTCAGGTTGGCGCTTAACCAGACGCGAAAGTGGGCTGGAAGTAAGTTTCATCTTACTGAACCGCCTCCAAAAACATTAGGAGCAGGTAAAGGTTTTTTCCTACATAGCTAAGAAAAAAAAGATATAATGCACTCTTTTCGTTTCCACATACATTTCATTTTGTCAAGTTCTAAACTCTAATATTATGAAATTTGAAACCACTACTTGTTTGTCACAGGTGTCATGTCCTATGTGCCAATTAATGAAAAGGTTTGGGATTGATCAAGACCAGTCTCCTTTATTCTGTATCTTTTATTATAAAACTTGATACTTAAAAAAATAAAAATTGAAGGTAAATTAGATATATTGCCATATATCTGTGCGGCAGGTGTTCCCTTTGTAAAACCAGAATGTTTATGAAACAGTTTCCAAAAGTTAAAGATCAATAGAACATAAGTAGACGGCAATTTTTAAAGCATATGTTCATATTACCTAGTGTCCATTTTTTTCTTTGTGTATATACAATCAAAACAAACTGTTTCACAGGTGAAATGATATCAATTTTATTTCTTGCTAAATAAGGATGTGTCTATTATTATTGAAGTGACGGAAGCACTGATTTGAATTCGCAACTTTGCGATAAAAGTCAGATCATTTTACACATCTTCACGGAAGTAAAAAAGATTAACTTTTTTTAATCTTATGCCCTAAAACTATTTGAAAAGTCAGACACATAAGAGAAAATTATTAAGATTTAATAATGTTAGCACAGACAGAATTAATTTTTTTTCAGGAGTTTTTACCTAAAATTATAGGATTCAGATTACTAAGAATAAATATTTCTGGTACGAAAAATTTTACTTTTTGTGTGTTATTTAATTAGTAGTTTTCCTTAAAAAAGAGTGGCTTTACAGTGGTATTGCTCTCTTCAAATATAAATTGTTCTGGAGAACTTTTGTAGGCTAAGGTTGTCTTACTACTATTGCATCATCTATTCCATGTAATGACGATGTAAAAATTTTATTTCCGACTTGAAAACTAAGAAAAAATACTCAGTCAGCTATTCGTCTTAAACTAAAACCAATAATGTGAATGCTATTTTAGGTTCTTTGATCAATTTTAATTTTCCGCACTTGAATAATTCCTGCCGAAGTTCCTCTATTCTTTTTATCGATTCACGTAATAAGGTTTGTATATAGAAAATTTTAGTAAATCTAGCAATTAATCCATATCATATAATAGTAGCAGTGATCTTTCTTTACAGTTCAACTTTTTAGGTTACTTTGGTTCTAAAATTTTCAAATTATCCTAGTTCCAAGCTATAATTTTCTAAATGAGAGATTTCATTCTCTCTAAAACTTTAATTTTTTAATCTTTTGGGCGGTATTTACTGAACTTGATTAGGGAGCGTTTCTATTCATTGAGTGCAATTTATTGCAGAAATATTTGTTATCTAAGTATTATCTTTCAAGTCGCAGCTTCATATTAGGTATATTAATAGTACTGTGAAAGCATAATATAAGGGTCTTTTTGGTTCATTTGAAACCACCATGAATTTGGCGTAAAATGTTAGATTTTGTTTTGACGGTATAATACTCTCAAAATTGAAAATTATTAAGTGAACTCAATATGTGTGTAGCAGAAATTTAATATCATTAAATCGTAATTCCTCAACAAAATTCAGTCCACGTGTGACATCGGTACAGGTAAAAAATAAATGCAACAAATTGGTTAATATGTATGTTTGTAGTATTAGATGTAATTAATGTAAATTAGATAAGCGAGCGGCGACGACAGTCGTGGTGCACGCTTATGCGACTGAGTGGATTATTCTTCTTTTACTACAATGTTTTAGTAATAATTATCTATATGCACGAAATTAGAATACCAGAACGCTTGATAATAAAAGAAATATAATTATTGAAAGATAAATCACAACAGTGAAGTTATTTATGCACTTATGTATAATAAAAACAAATACTGTGTACTGCTTCATGTCTCCCACTCATAAGGTCTATCCTTATCCTGAGGTTCTTGGACTGCTTGCACTTATTTCGCTTAAAATTTGTATCAACATAGCAGAGAGCTCGAGTTTCATAACCCACTGTAGCAACATAAAATTGATCGAAACATATCTAAAGCAAAATTTTGACACTAAAAATGTTTGAATGAGTTATTAGCTTTATATAATAACTTATTCACTTTGTATTAATTTTAGAGAACCTTTATGCATGTTCACATAATACAATTTTCATTAATTGAAAAATGAGTATGTTAATAAATTTTAATTGTCGCCATTCGAATGTAATTTTGGTAAATATGAACTCTGAAACAAAAATATTAAATATAATTCAATTTAAGTTTCGCTAGTAGCTGCATGCCCTTTAATTTATAACATGCTCACATAAATACAAAGATTTTAAATTAATAACGTATGGATGAGTAATTATCTTGAAATATGCACAAGAGAGCATCCGAATGGCTACATCATCACGAATGGCATACATCCTGATATTGAATGGAATACGCTTAAGTAATACAGAATTCCTTTCTAGGAACTTTTACAACAAGTCAATTGTTCAAGCGGTAGAAGTATGTTAGGATTTTATTCTATATTAATAATCTTTTTTATGCATACGGAATTCTATAACAATTGAAATATTCGGATCAAGAGTAAAATTAGATATATATATATATATATATATATATATATTTGAATCTGCTTACAAATAATTAAATATTTAATATTTTTGATGTTTCTTAATTCAGTAACCAATTTTTCAAATTTTCCGAGTTTTATTCGATCATATTTCATGGTATCAAAACAGTTTCAAAAATTTTAAAAATATATATAGCAAAAGACAGTTCGGAGGGTTTATAATAAAGAACAAATAGTTTAGGTTATGGATATTCAATATTATCCATTTCTATAAAATGGGCATGTTTCGGATCATTCTCTATAATTTTATTAGTTTTTAAAGAAACGAAATGTATTTATAATGTAAGTGCGTAATAATTTGGGTTTTAAAAAAATAATCTCAATAAATACTACAGAATAAACTTTGTAGAAAATATTTCTATAATAATACTGTTTTATAATATTTCAAAGTAGCCAAAAAATTAAATGCTCATGGATGGATAATAATCATATTATAAATTGAAGTAATTAAACGGTATGCAAAAATATCTATATAAAAGGATTGGTATATTTTGGCTTTCATATTAGGTCTAATGCTCAAAACATTATACACCATTAGCTGTATCAACTTCTGAAATAAATATTTTTTAGGTTCTAGAAATTAATATATAAAATTTCCTTAAAGTATGAATTAGGAACAAATACAAAGGTGTACTGGTAATATTGTAAAACATAAACATCCATTTTAGTAACACTCCAAAAAATTTCAATATCTATTCATGTTCATTGCGGTTAAAAATTATATTAAAAAATGATCTACTGGTTTATTGATATTAACATGAGAATACCTTAAAATTAAATTTAAATTGTTTTGCGGATATCTTCATTATTAACGATCAATTTCACTTTGTAATTCTATTAAATGCCAATGATCTATCTTACTGATAATAACTAACTAGAGATAAAAATGGAAATTTTAATAAAATTCAGTATCTTTAATAGATATTTTAACGTTTTTTATATATTTATTTTTTAATTTTATACCGTTCATGTTATTCTTTTAAAAAATTTGGTAAAATATTCTTTTTGAATTTTTCTTTTAAGCTTTTCTCAAAATTAAAGTTAATTCACAAAGAATCAAATGGTAATTATTTTTAGTAGATCAGTGATTGATATTTAAAAAAAGACTCCATTTTTCTTACATCTCAAAAATAAGGTAAAGTTTTTGTCAGGTTTTCATCAATTTATGCCTATATAGCAAAACATTATAGCAATGTTCTCTATTTTACCAAAAATATAAATCTCTAGATTATGTTCTGAAAGTGATTGAAAGAATTTTAGACAACTAATGAAATAAATATATATGATTATATATGATTCAGCTAGCAGAGTTAACGATTTATTAAAAGTGACTTCTATCGATTAGGTTCTTAACCAAAAATTATTCAGAGATTTTCATCTTAGCGATTTCAATATCGCTTTTCTTCTTTACTGATATCTTATAATCCTTTATCAATTTCAGAATTTCTGTCATCTTGAGAATAAGAAATGATAAATATATTTTACTTCAGTACTACAGAATGAATAACATTTCCCGTCATTTGTAATTATTTCCAGTTCATTCAGGTTGGGTAGCGAAAATGTTTTTATTCTATAAAAGTAGATTCATTATATTATTATTCTTACTTTTCATAATTTATTTTAATTATTGGCTGAGGATTTTGGAATTTATAAAAGGAAATTCCATATTCTGACATCCCAATTATACATTCTCCATTGAAAGTACTCGATATTACTTGATATATCTTCTCACACGCCTGGGGCAATGCCTTCATAGATGCTTTTAGTTTCTCTAAACATACTTTTGGGCTTTGTTCCTAATATATTTGGAATATTTTTGAAATTATTTGAACCTTTACATTGGCCCATGTCTTCCTTACTTTAGGAGCTAGCTTGTCCATTATAACTTGAGAGTACTTTATTTGTTCACTTTGATTAGTTAAAGTTGGCATTTTTGAACTTGATTTTTTAAGTGTCTGGGTTCTCTTTTTAGAGAGCTATAATATGATATTTTTATCTATAACAGAACACATTTTTGTTTCCTGATGACTCAACTAGTGGATATAAAGGATCAGTACTTTCACTAAATATATTTAAATGAATAAACAGCAAGAGACAGCTGTCGAGCCACTCCTCTAAAGCTTTGAAGTATCATAACACTAAGCTCGACTTGTATATTAGGTTCCAAAGGAAGAATACAATTTGACACAGAATGACAGAACTAAGTATTAAAATATGGATTTTAGAATGAAAACATCTTGAAAAAGTAAATTTTTTTCTGCTTCTGTCATCGAGCCTATAGGTTCCAATATGCATCTGTGTTTGAAAAACATGTCGATGGTTTTTGTAACTTGAATACCATATCTGTAAATATATTATTAATATTAGCAAAAGCTATACAGCTCAAAAAGTTTTACTAAATCTCCCACAACTGTTAAACCATCAATATAAACTTCCTGAAGTTCCGTAATAATATACAATCCAAATGTTGATCGTGATTGGTTAAGATTGTTTTTTTCAATATATTTTTTCACGACCTTTTCAAATATATTTAAATTAACCTTTTATGTACAGAAGATATATCATCATAACAATTAACTTGATATTCTTGAGAAATCCCTAGATAACTACTAACCTTAATAGTAATTGGTAATAGTTGCTAATATTATCAAAAAAGAGCTAAGAATGAATACTTGATTCAGATTTATTTCGTATACAGATATAGGCGTTTCTCTACATTTTTTATCGAACAAATATATTTTCATTACCTCATATTATAGTTTTCAAAGAATTCTTTGGCCTTTGAAACGTATTTAAATGCAATACTATCTGGAAAATTATTCAAGTACCTATAACCATTATTCATCACTAAAAATGTTTGATTATATTATTAATTTATTTTAGTTCATGAAAATCATTTCGAACATATCCTGGAATTTAGAGCTAACATATTTTAATTTGAATATAAATTATAGATAATTTCATGTGTATCATTTCAATAGATAATAAATTAAAATATCTGTTATGACTATAAAACAAATTGAAATCTAAATTTTTGATGAAAATGGCTGTCAGTAATTTTATTTCCATTATTTTACGCCGAAGCTGAGGTTAATCTTAAAATAAATTAGTAGTTAGTATCTTTCAGCTAGTAGAATCTACTCAAAAAGAAATGATCAAGATATTTTATAAAAAATAAGAATTATTTATTATTCAAAGCACCGCAGGAATGCAAAAATATGTATAGATATATAAACACGAAAAATTATGTTTTGATAAATCTATTACAGAATATTTATCATTTTAATTGAGAATCATTCTGGCTTAAAAACAGTTCATTTCGATTTGTTTACCTAACTATTATCAGTAGTTTTAATTTTTTCCTTTAAAAATTTAATCAATTGGTAATATATATGATTTATTATATGAAACCTTATAATATTTAAAATTTATGGCACGTAAACTAATTATAAGAATATTTTTCAATTTTTATTTTTAAAATAATTGCATACTTTTTTATAATTATCTATGGTATTTTTAATATATTACACTTATTTTTTGTTTTTTTAATATAAGTATAAAAATAATGATCTAGGAAGTATCGATTAGATATTCTGAATCAAATAGATTTGAGATGAAGTGGCAAAAATTTGATTTATATTACTTGTTCGTGAATAAATGATTGTATTGATTTGTAATAGATATGTTTGTACTTGCTTCCATTTCAGATTAGAATATTTGGCTCACTTAAAATAGTCTTTTTTTCTTTCTCTATCTTAATTTGATTACTTTTTTTCCAAAAAATAAAATAAAATTAAATAATATATAGAAATCGAACATTGTATTGCTTTATTAATATGGATTCAGGTTATATCTTTAAAAAATCATGTTCCAGCAATAATTTTATTTTATTTAGTGCAAAAGGAAGAAAAAATATTTAATTATTCTTAAATACTATATAGAAATAAAATCTTGATATTTTCACCGATATTCAACCTTATGGATGCTAAAATACTGTTCTATAATTTATAATATAAGGTCTTCATGTTCTAAAGCGTTATATGAAATTTTATTAATATTTGCTTAGTACATACCAATTTATATGATCGAAAACGGGATCAATCATATCTGGCGACGGGAGTATGCATGAAAGTACACATACAAGTATCTAATTCAATATACATATTATATAATCAAATACATGCAAATATTTAAGGTTAATTATTCTATCCACATCTCGAATTATATTAGTTTGCTTGATTAGTAATGCAAAGAGCTATATATGTCACAAATGGTTTTATTTTCTTTACCTCGTTTTGAAGAGCCTTAATGTTCCATGCTATCTCAATTATTCTTGATACATGAGCAACTTGTTCCTCATCGGATGGTAAGTTAATGATCAGAGAACCCAGATTCATGGCTTCTTCACTGAGATAACCGTATTTGATTCCGTTTGTATCTTAATAAATTATTTAAATGTAATGGAATGTGAACTAATTGGATTTAGTGAACCGTATGGAATGGAAGTAAGGGGAGTACTTAACTCTGATGACGAATAAGTACTCAGTTTGATTTTTTTAAAGAATTTCTCTCTCATACTTAGTGTTTCAAGGTCCTTGATTTATAGCTTATAATAATATTTAGTACCGGTAAAATAGGCAGTAGTTTTTGGAACGGAGAAACTACTTCTGGAAGCATATTGATAACCTTAATTATTCTTATTTAATTTTTTAAATCTATTTTACGGAATAAAGAAAATATTTTTTTGCTAGAGAAGTATAAATTATTAAAAAAATAACAAAATTTCCTTTAAATATTTACAATCAGAAATTAATATATTTGAATTTACTGCTCTGGAAAATATACAGTTAAATAAATTACTTTGATACCAAAGGCATACAAGAAAGCCAAACTTCAATTTTTAATATCGACTTATTTGTTATTAAGAATACATATAGACTAAGAAAAAAATTAGTTGTAATACTTTCAAAATTAAAAAATATTTTATTCAATTAAGTTTGTTCGATAAATTTATATTTTATAAATTTATGAAGGTACATTTCCAGAAATTAATTAATCAAAAATTAATATTAATAAAATAGTTTTATTAGTTTTTAAAGCAGAATTTTCATAAAAAATATTTAAAATACATATCTATATAATTATCATACTTTAAATTATTATAAAATCTTACTATGAAAAAGTGTTTGAAAGAGGTTTTGAAGGATTTTTTAAAATTTTATATTGCATGAAACCTTTGATGATAGTAATAATAGTTAATGAATATTTTGTTATTTTGATGTTCAAGTGGACCGAAATCTTGACAATGTAATACTTTTTCTAAATAAAGTTTTTTTTAAAGAAAATTTTTAGAAAGATACAAAAAGTAATTTTATAAGAATAAAACTAAGATATTTAATTTATAATACCTCCTGAATAACCTCGCACCATTCGATTGCTTCATTGTATGTTTTAGAAGACAAAACCAATTCGATTTTGTATACAAATAATATGAAGAAGACCCGATTATTCTTATCTAAATAATTTTTTATTTACATTCAACATTATTACATGCTTCTGGATTAAATGCAGGTTTTGAAATGTTACATAATCTATATCGATATAAAAATATGTAACACGCTTACGAGTCCAATGGTAGAATTCCAACAAGTTTTTTTGTGTTTTTGCCTTCGTAAATCTCTATCGATTTCTTTGTAAGTTGAATAAAACTATTTTTTATTTCAATAGATTCTAATACTAATACCGCATTTGTTCAGTTCCATTATTCGTATTAACACCAAGTATTCCTACGCTTCAAAATTTTAATTGAAATATTTATACCATTTTTAATTATATTTCCATCAAATTCAGAAATACATTCTTTCCAAGTTTTGTTCAGTACTATAATATGAATAAAATTGATTGCTTAAAATATTACTTGCATACCAGGTTGAAAGATATTTATCATCAACAGAAGACAGCTTTAAGTATCCTGAGAGGTGATCGATATCAATTTGATTACTGAATATTAAAAAAGAAAAAGTATTAATACTCCGTATCAATATACTTTATTTCTGTTATATCTCGTAAACTGATGATGCCCTGTTATATAACCTTAGAACTAAACAAAATAATTTACAAATGCACTGGATGCCTCTTCCTGGATTCTATCCTCAAGAGCATGATTATTTTCTTTTACTGCGTTTAAGGCATCATACCATGAACTTAGGTAGATTAAAATGAATTGAAACTTAAACTTTAACACTGGTAATGATTCAGCATATAATTTATACGTCTTTTTTCTCATATCGATTGCTATATATAAATCTGCCTCATTAATTGTAATTGATCTATAAATATTAAGCTAATTCTTATAATTATAACTCTGCTTCATCAATATCAATTTCTTTTTCAAGTTTTGATTGATATGAACTATTTTTAAACCATCGCAAATTATTCTCCTTCAAAACAAACCATGAAATCTTTGCACGCGAAGTTCTATAATACTTTAAATCGCTAAAATTAAAAACTGAGTTGCAATTAGTTTTTTGTTTAATGAAAGATATCCACAAATTTGACCAACTTTTTCAGGTTCATACCAATAGAGAGCGTCAATGTGTAAAGTAAAGTACAATTCTTTTGCTGATTTTTGTCCTATAAGATATAAAAGTTGTCAAAATAATCTTAAAATAATATTCTAACAACCTTTTAGGGTAAGCATCCCATGTATTACTACTTTTTCTTCTTCTTCTGTTTCAGCATCATCTGGAAGTGATACCTATATAAAAAAATAAATAGTAGAAACAGCACTCTACAGATTCTTCAATATCAATGGACTGCATTTGACTCAAAAACTTTTCTGCATGTATGCTTTTAACTGTTTTCTGTCTTTCTTTTCTTTCAAATTTTAGTATTTTGACAAAACTAAAATTAGGACCTGCTTGTTATTGGACTGGTTATGCCCCTTATGTTTTTGATCCTATTTAATATTTCTTCAAGTTTCTTATCTTCCTCCTATATACTTCTAGATATAATTCTGAATATATGACTTGATCGATTATTCCAGTTAGTCTATTCCTATTTTAAATTTTATAAAAATAATATTTAAAAACGTTTCTTCTACTTCATCAACAGATTCCAATAAATCTGATGCAATGTGTTCTGCCTCATTTATTAAATTTTTGTCATCATTGCTAAGTTTTACGGCTTTTAATAATTCAGTTTCACTGTTGACACTCTATATATACATATATTATAAACAAAATAACACTATGATACCTTTGAATCTCTTTTTTTCATTAAAAATATATATTGATTTCTTGTTAGTATAGTCTAAAAAGTTTTTTTGCCATGTAAAATCCTACCTTGAAAAAAATTTCAAGAGTTTTTTTGCATTCTTTGGAAATTTCTATCCGAATCTTGTATAATATAAATTTCAAGTAGCTCTTAATGTTTTCCAAATATCCCTGTATTTTGCTATCTCGTGTTGATTCCAATAAATCTGCCGCCTGTCTTTTGAGAAATATCTGTAAATGAAAAATTTTAAATTATTATTCACCTTGCTAGTACCAAAAGCGTAGCTATCATTCTTGATTTTAAGGTAAGAAACAAGTTTTTCAGATGCTTCCTTATCAGGAAAGCCGGTACTTTCGCCGTTATCATCTAACAATACCCAATATCTTGATTTGTATATTATAATGAATCTAACGATCTACCTTGCGTGAAATTCCTTGTACGTATACCTGGATTCATAACCGCTACTTCTTATCTTTGTTGTTTCTAACACTCCAGAATATCTCAGTTGGGATAAAATATATGATGTTTCGAATAAACTGGGTATCTATAACAGTTTATAATAAGAAAATAAGCATTATATCCAATAAAATATTTTCACTCTTGGATTAAATTACTGATTTTTACTTTAAAAATTATGAAATGTAATGGATATACACGTATTTATGATATATTTATAATAAAATAGTAGAAGCTAAAGGATTTTTAAAGGCGGCAAACTCTAGTTTTTTAATATAAAAATACTACAATATTTGAGAAATAAAATATAAAAAAACTTAATTTAATTTAAATTAAATTTTCTAAATAAGGAAGTTTTCAGTCAAAAATAAAAGGATTAAATTTTTTCGAAAGAACTGATAATCATATTTATAGATATTATCGTGCAGGGGTTAGACCCTGACGATATTTATTCGGTTTCACACGGAAACCGAATAT
>LDMZ01026263.1:0-11995 GCA_001455285.1 Sphaeromyxa zaharoni | reverse complement strand
AATCATTTCAATGAAGATTTTATAAATTCTTTTGAAAATTAATATATTAAACAGATATATTAAATTTAGTAAAAGATATATTGCCAATAAATTGAAATGTAAAGCATTGAAAGAAGACATTAATTTCTATCTTATAATAATTCTGCTTTTTATCAATGATTATCAAAACTACTGTAGGTGTACTTTCCTTTATTTTTATTTGTAAAAAAAACAATACAAAATTATGTTACATTTATTCACCTAAAAAGCCAAATAAAAACAAAAATTTATGTCTGTTTAGTCCCATGCTTTATCCAATATAATTATACCCTAGAACAATATATCATAAAATTACAAAAATATGCAACTGGCAGAAGGAAAGAATGATGCAAAAGATATAATATAAAAAAACTTAGATAACAAGATCATTAAATGAATGAATAAATAAATTGTTCATATTAAAAAATTTGATTATCAATTAATTTTAATTATTTTATTTTTTAATGTACTTAAAAAATATTTATATGAAAATACAAAAAGAACTAACACCTCTTTTTGCAAACCGATAAGTTAATATGGCTTAAAATGAACCAAACATTTTAGATTTACATTACGATTTGGAGGTATAAACATATATAAAATAGAACGAAGGGAGTTAACCAAAACGATTTATGTTCTTAATAGCAATGGAATTGCAAGAAAATATCTTTTTTAATTATTATGATTATGAGGTTCGATAATTTCCTAAAAAGGATATTTAACTTGACACTATCGAACCTCATAATCATAATAATTGTTTGTATCATTTTTGAAATAAATTTTTAAGGACACTAAAACATTATTTCAAAATTTGCCTTTTCCTGTGTTTCTATGAATGAAGTATAAATTTTATTTTTACAGTCTACAAAAAATTCATTGAATACTTATTTTCATTATGACCGGTAAAAATTTAAGATTATAATTGTTATTATAATATTCCGGAGAGATACCCATATTAAACAAAAACAATAATTAATTTTATATCGATTAACAAGGGAATTATAAATTAATAATATTAAAAAGGAATACAACTGTAAAAATATAAATAAACTATGCAATTATACGAATTTTAGTATTAAAAAACTTGATTTTTCCGAATAAAACCGGGAAAGTTGTCAAAATTATTAACAAGAAGCAAAACATATTTCAGTAAAATTTTTTTAAAATATTGTAGATATTAAAAATCTTAAAAGTCAGCAATGACCAATTATGGATCAAACGGATTTATTTGGTTGTCACAAATATTATTTAACAAATCATATCGTATCATACATATATACATATATATATATATTGTGATCAATTAATTTTTTTATTTTTTTTTGTAAGATGATTAGTTTTTGAAGCATAAAGTATATATATATATATATATATATTCTATCAAAAAAACACGTAAGTTTCAGGCATAAAAATTGCAAAAAAAGTTAAATATTTAATTTTCCATTTTTAAATCTTTTAAATATTCACTTTTAAGCAAACATTTAGTGAACTTATAATTAAAAAATAATAAGTAGCGCTTTATATTTATTATGATATATAATTCACATATTACTGCTATAATAAAATTAAATTTTCGAAAAACACGCGTAAATAGATGGCAAATTTTTAATATTTTTATATATCAGAAAAGTAACTTTAAATGATCCTCTAAAATGAAAATTAATAGATAAGATTTTTTAGCAATGTTTATTTAAAATAATTATAATAAGATATTAGGAAGATATAAATATTATAAATGTATAATTACTCAACCTAAATAAAACTAAAATTGAGAAGATCGAGAAATATTAATTTATAGTATGAAATGAAATAAATTATTGATTCACCAGACTTATTATGATTGTAATGGAAATTCATTGGAAGAAAATGGGGTTTTGAAACCCAATACAACGTTAAAAACAAAATTTTTATCAAATTTATCCGAGTACATAATCACCAGCCTGACGATTCTAAAATAGATTTTAACATTACAATTAGTTATATGGAGAGGTATTTATTATTAACAATGAATTCTATACTGTAGTTCATTGCAAATTTTTATCATCTATTGATAATTAGACTGTTGACCGTTTTTTACCACTCAGGAGTACAACAAAAATTATACAAAGAACCCAAAGTGTCAAAAATAAAATATCTATTATGGTTAGCATTTATTAAAAGTTAATCTTTCTGAAAGCCCAAAAATGACTCTTTCGGACAAATGCTTCCTGACGGGATGATGCTCCTATCATCAGTAGAAAAATTGTGTTTTTAACTTTGTGGAATATATATTATGCCTAAGTAGGTCCTCGATGTGGTACGATAAGGGCACATTTAAAAATTTCCCATTAGTTTTTAACTCTTTCAATTTTGTTCATAATGTGGGAAGACTGTGATATCTCATATTAACATTTTAATATCAGAAAAAAAGCATACGAGGAATATTGCAAAAATTTTTTTATGCCCAAACCAAACTTTCTGAAATTAACAATCGTCGATATTAATGATTAATTTCAAACTAGCTTTTATAAATGCACTAGAATAAGTATTTCCATCAGCCATCCTCAAGACGTTTCCCATTTTTCCAGATTTATTTTGCAAAAAAAATCAAAACAAAAGCAAAATATCTTTCAGATTCTCGAATGAACCAAAATTGGCATTACCATTAACATAGTCAGTGTTTTGGTACTTTTATTTCTTATAGATTCGTTGGCTGAATTTAAGAACTGCTCTTTTTCGATTTTTATATCCAAAATGATGAACTCCTCTCTTCTACATAAATGTATTTTAAGAACACCTTTATCGGTGGTGAATTAATAACTAATTCCAAGGGAAACAAACTCACCCCTATCTCTAATTTATCACTATCATACAGTAAAAATCTATATTGCCCTATCAATAATTCCGTAGAGATAGTGAAACTACAAATTTTCCAATTAGGTGGAGTCATATTTTTGCACTCTTTTGTATTAACAGATGAGTTAAAGTAGAGTAGTGAAATGAAAAAGTACATATAGTTCAAGCTCAAATTGGAATATATGAGAATTCCCTACACTTAAAATATATGGGTATTAATAAAAGAGTAAGGTACTTGGTTCAACATTGGTATATTTCTTCATGAAAAGTATTTAAAATTATTCGTCGAAAATATTAGATTTTAATATATTAAATATTTTGTTAGATATAAACGGTTTACAATACAATTAGAAACCGTTCAAAATACCATATAATCGAAATAAAAAATATTATAACCGATTATTAAATATAAGTATAATGTAAAATATATTACAAGCATTATTTAGCCGTAAATATCATGACGGCTCATTTTAAAGAAAATAATATCTTGTTAAAGTATATAATAGTTTCCCAAAGATTTAAAGCAAGGAAACTTGACAGCATGGTAATTTCTAAATTTTACGTTATACGCAATTAAAATTCTCTATTAAGTTAGTATGAAATAAAATTCTGTCTCTATCATCAAACCTAATTTTTACCAATCGAAACTGAACGCTTAATATATATAGTAAATATCCATAAAAAATACAAAAATATTTATTCTATTATGAGATTATCATAACAAATTAAAAGATTAACAAGGAATTTTATGATATTAAAATATTGGGTTATTCCGTAAGAATAATTAATGATTAGAATAAATGATTCAATTATTGAGTTACTTTAGTTCAAATTTTTATTTTGTACATTAATAAGGAAAGTAGTAATAAAAACATAAATTTTTTAAGTTTCTAAAAACAATTTAACGTTTAAATAAAAAAATTGTTGGGTTCACCGAGGCTCACTCATTTCATGAAACCGTTAAAAATTTTTTGATAACCTGAAACCTATATACTCTGGTGGTCTATGAACCAAATTTTTTGACAATATTCTAATAAAAACTTTTAAAAAAGGGTTCTGTTTGTTTAACAAAAATAAACTAATTACTTCAAATTTCAATTAGGTAAATTCTGAAAGTGAAAACAAATATAAAAAAGATAATTTTCAGTATTTTTAAATTGAAAATAGAAAATTTTTATCCAAAATCTAATCTCTTTTATTTCCTGGAGCAAAAAGGTTTTATGAATGAAACAAAACAGTACATTACATTGGAATTCACTGAAATTTATACCAAGTTATTTGTGTTACCTGCAAATTAGCTACCATAGTTTACTAAATTGCACTTTTGTTTAATGCAATAATTATTTAAAATTACCCCTTACCAATTGTTTAATTGTTTTAAAAATTTAATCACTCGAATGTGAATTTGTTAAAATCTTTATAATAATCCTAATCTACCGTAAAATTTTTCATAAACTTTAAAAATAAAAGTTTTGTTTATGCCTTACCGGAAATAACGCTTTGTATCTTAAGATCCCGGATTCATATATTTTTCAAAATCTGACTTTTTTAATCCATAGAATCACTTTTTATTGGTAAAATATTTTTAAATGAGTATTAATTTTAACTTTTAAAGGTAGATTCAAATTTTTAAAGAATAAATAGATATTCTGAAGTATAATTTTGGTAAAAACCGACATTTCTACAGATTTAAAATGCATGAAACAATAATATAGCATCAGTGGTATATTTTTGATATTTCCAGATTGAATCTAAAAAAACACACAAATTTTTTTACATACACTGTAACTGATTTTTTTATTTTTAACAAAATTATCTCTAAACATTCTAAATGTCTGAGTGCCTGAAATTAATTTCTTGCAGAATTTCATTTAAAATATAAGAATTTTTTCCTTTATATTTTTTACAGTGATAAAAGATACAAAAAAATACAGAATCCTTTATTCTATTATTCAATAGATTGAAATTTACCTGATGGTTTTTATCGTGCAGAAAAAAAACAACAAAGCTCCTGAGATGCAATGATAAGCCATTTTGCACCTCCAACTGTTTCATGGAATCCTGATCTTTCAAATGTAACAACTACATTATATAAAATCTGGTTATAATTTCTAGCTTGATTAATAATTTCAAACCTGATTTCTAGAATAACCCAGTCGCACTAATCATCCACGTAATCTGATGTATAAGAAAAATTTGTTTCAAACTATAGAGTTTAGTGGATGTGTTTAACCTCCTTCATATACGAAAAATCATCCTCATCCTAATTTGGTTTCATTACCAAGTCAAAGGTTTAACAAAATAATTTACTACAACATGATGAAAATTCATGTTTTGAGAAAATTTACATGTAAACTAATACTTTCGAATGAAAAAAATATTTGATGTCGGCCATAATTTCACAAACGATTTTAGTTGCTCATTATATTAAATTCAATGGATTTGACAGAATTTTTATATTGCAATGCATCTAAGATATTCATTCCACTAGAAATCATGGTTCTTGCAAATATGATCCGGTTAAACATTAATTATCAGTTAATATTTTCGTAATCGCTCTTACGAAAACGGGCATTTAAAAACGCCGAAAGAATTCTCGTACGACCCCATTTAAAACTAACGAAGTGTTGATTACGTTATATATATTTTAAATATAAAAGATTATTCCATTTACTATTAGCACCAAGGGGCTGTCGTAATAGCTTACATAACTTTTATGGTTTGACCTCCAAATTGGCATGGCAGGTTGCTGCAATATCTAACTAAATATATCTAGGAAAGAAACACTTTAAAATCAATTAATTTTTAGAGTTGATCGGAATTTAAAAATTAGAAATAAAAAAATTTGGAGTTCACTCAATCCTACTACGTATTACATGTGTAAATCTTCGTTAGTTACGGCAAGAGCTAAAAAATTAATATCATAAAATTTATCAATCCTGCAAATCCTATATTATTCCGATTTCTGCATTAAGTGATTCTATAAAAGAATGTAAATTTTTACCGAATTCAAACAGACTGTTCCAAATTCTTAGGATCAACAAAATCTTCTTATATTAATAATGATAATCAAAATTGTTGAAAAATGTCTCTTTCAAATAGTTTTAGGTGATTTGGTCTTATTTAAAATAGTTTAGTAGTGCACTTTTATTTCTTAAAAATTTACCTGTAGTTACGGTATATATTCATAAAAACACAAGAAAGGTAATGCATAATATGTAACTGTTTAATAAAATGGTAAAATTATCCGTCTCTAATAAACTAGAACTACCATAAAAATATTGCTAAACCTACTTTTTCAAAAAAAAGGATTAGATGAGCCCTGCTGAACTTGTTGATAACTTTGCTGCGGATGCTTTTGGGGTGCTACACCACTTGTGTGTATCGGCATGAACTGTGATGGCTGCATCATTTGTGGCGCCCCATAAGGCATTGGTGTAGCCTTAACAATTAGTTATTAGTAATTAATTATAATACCTGCTGCGGTGGAAAAACGTATCCTGAATACATTCCAGTCATACCTTTCGCTGGTGTCATGTTACTAACTGCAGGCTGTGTTGGATGAAACAGACTTTGATTTTGAGAAGCTAAGAGAGGTCGTATATTAGACTTTGTCAAAATAACTGAAATCAAGGTTGCTTTGTATCATAGAGTTTAGGTCCATAGGATTTGTTTGCACTGGCTGATGTGGAGGAGAAAACAGAAGGGATACTTTGTATAATATTTCATTTTTAAGACAAAATACCATCTTGTGTCTGCTGTAAAGGAGATTGAAAACTTGAACCAAAATCGAAAATATCATTTTCAACCTGCAACGGTTCTAGAATTTGAAAACGGAAAAAAATATTTTACTTTCTGATTTGCCCGGAGGAGGTGCTATTGCATACGGGTTTTGTGGAATAGCATTTTGAGATGGCATGGAGAAGAGATTGCTATCATTAAGCATACTATTAAGTTGTGTTTCACTAGACAGAGGATTAGATTTAAATAAATCATCTCCTAAGTCTTAAATGCATCAATAAATTGAATAGCTGGAATACCAATAAGTGAAAAATCTGCATTAGTAGATGTCACGGCTTTGCATAATTAATATCAACAAAATTACCAAGTTACCCTATTAAGTTTAGTTTAAAATAAAAATAAAACTTGTAAATTCTGTTCAGGAGCTGGTGGTACAGCATACATAGTCTGTGGCCGCTGGTTACTTGAACTTTTCATGTCATAATTATTCTATTTCCACTAAAGAAAAAACTTTAATAATAATACAATGGTTGCATCTGTATGTTGTATAGGATGAGTTAAACTGGATGTTTCATTACCTGTTTTCGGAAGTTCGAATTTATAATTACCCATATAGGTACTGCCTGCATGGTCGTCAACAGGTGCTTTAATAACAGAATCAATGAGCCTTACAGCTGATTGAATGTTCAATGTTGATGAATCTTCACGTAATCGTTTCAACTTTTCCTCCAAGTCTACCAATTTTGTTTTGTTTTTTTGCAAATATTCAACAAAATCCCCTGGAAAAACTGATGCATTTCCTGTTAATTAACAAATTTTTTTATCTAAAATACCTTCAACCTGTTCTATTCGTTTCTTGAGATTAACCAATATTCTGAGGGCATCCTGATGACTTAAAAATTTTAAAAAAAATTAACCTTCACCAGAACAATATTACCTAGAATAATAGTTTTCTGCATTAAGGGTGTGAAGTTAATCTAAAAATACTTTCGAAGTTTTAAAAACATTATTGACATCTTGCTTATTTAAAAATTCAAGGCACTTGAATGTATGGTTCAATTCTTGCATGATCTACTATTATTGATGGTTTATATTATTCATATTAACATGCTCTGGACTGTTGTCAATAATTTGTTGATGTCTAATATATTTTATTATTTCATCTTATCTATCAACTCCTTTTTAGGTCCAGAGTCCAGATTATATCCTAAGGCTCGGAAGAAGTTAACTTTTTCATTGATAAATTCGACGTAACTGAGGAATCTTCTACTCATTTCCATACCTGTTACCATATTTTATATACAAATACAATCTTACCTTCTACAGTACTGTCGATAAAACATCCCTGAACAATGGTGGGCAGGGTAGAAAGCAAACGATAAAAATCCTAGTTAAAATTAAGGCAAAAAAAATATTATAATTACTGGTCTTTTGCAAGATACAAGAAGGTAATTTAAAAGAACAAGTGATTTATATGCGATGTTCTTGTGGTTCTTCTTTAGCCGGCCGAGCAAACACTGGCAGAGGTGGGGAATTTCAGCGTCAGGCTTGTTAGAATAATTTACTAATACTTCAAAAATGTTAAATTTAACAAATATGCAAAAACTATTAATATGTTTTTTCTTTGGTCCGTCTGATACTCTAGTTGTTGCCTTCTTGACAATCATCTGGACAGCATCTCCCATCATTAAGGTAGTCACTTGTGCATATTTGTCTCTTGCGGTCATTGTTTCTCTCTCTTTCTATTCTGGAATTTTTTTACACTGAATAATCCAAATTTTTGCGGTATAATAAACTTAACCTACTAAGAAGATTAGACTTAAACAGTTTCTGAGAAAAAATTTAATTATTAATCCTTAATAAGTTGAGAAAATAAAATAATTAAAAAACACAAAAATAGTACTACTAATTATTGTTCGAAGGATTATTACATGTGTAAAAGGAGGTTGCTTTGGAAAAACGACTATGTCAATATTGTAAGGATTACAAAAAATTTTTTATCCGTGAAGGTGTAAGTAATGCTTAGAGTAATTTAATTTTTCAAAACCAAGATAAAATCATTTGGAATAGCGGTATCAAGATATTAAAATAATTTAATATTTATAAATTTATCCAAACGAAAAATTAATTTGACCTTTTTTATATCAAATGTATTCATTTACTTTCGTATTTCAAATTTATGGGCATTTTGAGCGATACAATCCTAAAACCTACCAAGAACTAATTATATTATGGAAAGGAATTAATAAATATACAGAATAGTTTACCAGTCCCTTATCTTAGCGAAAGATTATAAAATTTATGGCTTATTCAATAGAGAGCTGATAGATATTACATTACACTATTAGTTATAGTATAAAGAAATACAGTAAATTTTCTACATTTGTTATACACCTGCTTCTCACATAAATATTTTTTAACTGTGATATATATCTTCTAGTGATTGCAAAAAGAAAATCTAAAAATCAATACATAATACTTAAGTAATAAGATTCAACCAAGGTCTAATGGTATAAATATATGAATCTTCGATATATGTAATTAATGTAAAATACATTAACCAGTATTGGTACATGCTAGAAATATATTAGAAACTGGAAAAGTAAAATTTTATGTATAATATTTAACAGAAAATAAAGAAATATATAATCCTTTCCTTAAATAATTTCGACTAAGAGTTAGGAGAGATCTAATGGAGACAACAGATAAATAATTTTACTATGAAAAACAAATAATTAAAATAGAAGCACACTTTTAATACAAATGAAATTTTACGCACAAAATATCTACCCTGGAGTATTTGTAACCGTTAAGAACTAAACATACTTCCTTCTATCACATAAAATTTAACAATCTGTTAAGCTGATAATAATTTGTGGCCAATGAAAGCTTAAAATTCAACAACTCGATGCTTTCATTCGATTCCGCTACTATTTCTTAATCATTTTCAATATTGTAATTTTTTTTAAAATAATGAAATAATTAAAAATCTGCCTATGTCAATTATCGGTAAAAGTTATATGTATTTTTTAAAGTAAATGATAGCAACCAGAAGGAGCTTATCGTTGTTATGAAAGTTTTAATATTAGTAAAGTTTCCTAAAACCAAACCATTCAATCAAATCCTTTATAATCAGGCTCCAAATACTTAAACAAGAGATGAAGAGGCTTAAGACTGTTAATAAGTAATTTACGCCTACGATAAAATTCCAAACTTAAACAAAAGACTCATCTCTGTGTCAAAACCTATGGATTAAAAAAGACTATCTTAAATTGTTTCTATCCAATTTGATAAAAGTTCAATATTAGCATATTGAAAATAATTATTTTAAATATTTTGAAAATTTGACTATAGTTAAAGAATAATTAATTTATTACCGAAAAAAAATGTTTGTTAATAATAAAGCACTTATTTTCTGAAAGTATTAATATACCTTCCAAACTTGTTTTAACGGTGTGACAAAATTCCGATTTCCAGTTTCTAATACAATTGTTAAACAAAAAATATATTTCGAAAAACTTGACTTTTTTGCGTTTCACGATATATGACTTGAAAGTTTCTCAGGTGCGTACTAGACTTGATAAATTAAACCTGAAAAAATAATGTTTTAGTAACAATATAGGGGACAGAAAATTATTCAATTTTTTCACTAAATAGAATTCGAAGTAGTTCATATATACATATGTTTTATCGATATATTTTCAATAAAAGATTATTTTAAAAATGCAAAATTTAAAAAATAGCATGTAAAAATACAAATATTTACCAAAGTTCTTTCGAAGAATTAGCGCTTTCTTTGAAAGTTGCACAACCGTGTAAATATCGTAAATTTCACTTCTAATCAATACAACTGTCTTTGGATTATTTTAAAGACGACTAAGAACTACATAGATTTGTAATAATATTATAATTTCTTTTAATTTGAATCGGTAGAACTAACATACTACTTCAATTATTTATGTTTTATTATTTAACAGCTCTCTGGTACTGCATGATTAATATAAGTGGCCAATTCGGGTGTAGTTATTTACGCTCGATTTAAGCATATTTAAAATACAGCTGGATTTTTTTATTCGCGTGAATTTTATTTATTCATTACTCGAATTAACAGAGGAATCAGCGGTAATACTTAATTTTTATCAGAACTAAGAAAACGTCGGCTTGTTTTAGTGATTTTCTCTCTACTTAAGATGTCAGGGTTCGTGTAATATCCACATATAACAGTTGTTAGATTAAATTTAAAGAAAAAATAATTAAAATAATTCTTTTTTAAAATTTATATTAATTACTTATTAAATAGTTAAAATTTTATGTGATGATATTCAGTTTTTTTTGAAGATAAGGACACAACAATAAAATTGCAAAATATAAAAATTATTTAATCTCATTTTGCACTTTTTCATATTTCACTTTATTATATTATGAATGTTGAATTTCCAAGAGTTACTGAATTAATTTCTGCGGAGGTTGCATAAAGCCACCTAAAGAAACTCTAGGGCAATCTAATGCTATAGAAATTATTGACTTCTTGCTAATAGGTTATATTTTTTCCTCTTGATATGCTATTACAGAACCCGTAGGAAAGAAAATTCAATAAGATGATGAAATCTATAGGAGAACTTTAAATCAAAGATTTCAATGTAATAATAGATCTCATATACTAATATTCCTTGTATTGAATACGAACTCCAAGGCACGGACTCCGCGATTATCCGGATCATCGAATGGGACCAAAAACTAGCGTTAGTCTGGGTAAATGTACATAATCCGTTACAGTTGTAGGTTAGCTGTAATATTGATATTACTTAGTTAAGAGCTAGTTGCGTATATCTTATTCAATGTGTCCCATCAAAGACTTAAAAAGAGGAACTTAAATCGCTTCTGTAGTCATTAAATTGGATAGTTAAAATTTTGGTACATCGCCAAATTATTTATAATGGATAAAGTAAAGATTTTTAGGCTAAGTTACATAATTGAAACTTATGAATACCGTTTTGGCCGTGACAAATATAATGCAGATAGGGAAGTGGCAAAATAGTTGATATTTGGCAGTATAAATGTAGGTGATAGGTTATTTCTTAGGGTTATTCCCGAAAAACGAAATAATTAGAGCCCGCTACCAATAATTCTGGAATAAATTATCCTTGGAGGAATTTTTATTTTTGTTCGCTGGTGGGCATACAAAACTATGCAAAACGTGAACTACATTCTAGTGCAAATTGTAGAGGGAAGAAATTTCTCACTATTAGCCACACAAAGTTAATATGGTGCTGAGTTACAAGACACAACAAAACAGAAATTGGAGCCAATGCATTTTACGGGATACTTACTTTATAAAGTTAATGTGGAGAGAGAAATTTATAATAAAAAGCCCGGCTGAAGTGTAGAATAGCACCCCCCC
>LDMZ01026259.1:0-11624 GCA_001455285.1 Sphaeromyxa zaharoni | reverse complement strand
TATTAGATATAAAGGCATTATCTATAAATATTGTTATTTTTCTACAGAAAATAAAATTTAATCACTATATTCCCATTGGATCTATTTTTTATGGTCATTGATGTGAGCTGAATTTTATTTTAGTCCACAAATTAACATGTGGAACTAATATCACACTTACATTTCTTGGAATATGATACACGAGTAGAAAAAATATCCTGTCTATATTTTGATACATATTGAGCAAAAACATTATGTATATTTTTTTTGAATACGAGTAATATAATGTTTTTTATATTTTGGATGCATTAATACTGAAAAAATCATTTCATATTTTTTATCTCTTCATTTATCTTAAATTATTTAACCGGACCAAAACCTGTGTTTACGATAAATTAGTAAATTTTTAGCGCAAGTAACTGTCTAAATATGTTTTTAATTTTTTTAGTAATAAATTATCTTCATGTAATTAATTTCGTTTAATATTTCATGACTTAAAAAGTTCAACTTAAGCTGCTTTACCCAAGAACAATAAACCGCTTCCAGCCCAGAATAATCTAATTTGGTAAAAATTAAAGACAGTTAAAATAGATTGAAATGAAAAATATATTTTGTATATAATATACAAGATCAACGCGGTGATATTTTAAAAACTAATAAAGCCATGGTACGCGGTGAAATTAATTGAACATCTATATTTATAGATCGTTAAAAAATAATAGGGAATTATAGTTATTTAAAAATTATTTACTTTATTTCGAAGAAATTAATAATAATATTAACCTATAATTATTTTTAGTATGATATTTATTACCATAAAATAAATCATCGTATGTGTAAATGAGATATTTTAAGTCCTTTATTTTCTAGGCAATAATTTTTGCGATACTTGATTTTCTATATCTAAAATTCGATATATCTTAGGTATACTATTCAAAATTATTGATAATAACAAGAGCGGAAATATATGCAAATTATTTTTTTGGCCATGATAATATTTATTATATTATAATTAAAAAATTTATTTCATAATTCACCAAGATAGAATGCCTCATTATTAATTGAAAAAGTTGAAAAATCAAAATAATTTTTTCAATTATCCAAATACTAGTAATATATTAAGAATGTTAAAACCATCGAAAATTCGTACTGAAGAATTTTTTTTAATTATAATAAATTCCTATTGGTATATAATGATTGAAAAAGTATATACACCATTTATTGATTTTATTAATAAATTATCGGTTTTTTTGATAAATTTTTATCGTGATTTGACTGTCTAGAATTAAGAAATGAGAATCTTTTATTTATTATAATATAGAAAATGTTTTATAAAGTAAAAATGCCTAAAATAAAGAAAAAGTTGTCTTGACATGTGAGTTATGAATAACGCATTTCTAATTGATTAAGGATATTTATATATCCTTAAAAATAAACTTGTTTTAAATAATTAATTAATTAAATAGAAAGGTCCAATCAAAATTAAAAATTAAAATCTTTTATGTAAGAATGATCTTAAAATTGCTAGTTTTTTAAAATAACAGAATTTGAGAATCTTGAATTTATTAAGACAGAAAAATCATTTTAAAATGTATTATTAAAAAAAGAAAATCAATTTACAAGTCGAAATATTTTTGAAAAATGAATTAATCCATTTAAGAAAATATAATCAAAAACCAACTATATTTGTATAAAATCCTATGAAATGTATTTAGACTTCTTAAATTAGATGAATTAAATCAAAAGGAACCATGTGTTTTAATTTTACTGAATCAAAAAATATATTTTATATAAGGTCAGACAAGATGAATTGCTCATTTAGCAAAAAGTAATGGCAGATATTTATTCAGCCTTTCTATTTATCATATTTATATATATTTGGAAGATATGATTTAGGTAATTCGTTTTATTAAAAGAACTGGAAAAAATTAATTGTTATCGATGCAATTTCATTAAAAAGATACAAAATATTTTCCGGCCTTAATTTTATTTGTGGATATTCAAAATTAAAGACACTTCTAGGGTTAAATGCAGAGAGAGTTATAATTTGCACAATCTCCTAAGACTTACATAGAGTCAAATAGTTGTTTAATTGGATAGTTGTAGTATACATCAATAATATATTATAACCAGTATCAAAAAAGGAAAATATATATTCAATGATATCAGGATTCTTAAAACAATTCCAAGGAAAAATTTCTTGTAAGTATATATCTATATGAAAATTATCAGATTTATATAAATTATGCAGTTTGATATCTGTTTTAATCAAAATAATTTTTGTAAATATTTAAATCAACAAATCTGCAATTAGCTAAATATTTGATTGACAGAATGAGAATAATTTTTCATGGCTTGACTTAGAGGATTTTTTTAAAAGACGAAGCTCATACATGGTTATTACTCCCTTATATTTATTTTGGGAAAATATAAGCCTTGAGAAAACATTTTCATAGTTTACGAAGTTAAAAATAATAGTTAACGTATTAATGGATTAAGGAATTTGTTAATTCATTAAGTTTTAATTGTCTAATGATAATATTCTTGCAAACCTGTATGAAGGCTATGAAGCTGACCGGTAATAGTTTGATAAGGAACTACGTTCAGCTGGTGGAACGTAGTTATCGAAAACATCAATTAGGCCAACATGTACGAGACAAAAATGAAATCTATCGCCGCTCCGCCGGCACCTGTTAGAGTCGTAACGTTTATCAACGATGAGTTACGAAAATTTGTTTGTTATATTTTCATAAATAACCTTTTAACGTGAAATCTCTTTGCAATTAGCCAATTATCTCGGAACAAAAGCAGAAATATTCGTGTCATTTGACCGATGCCCGATAATACATACAATATGTATTTATGAAACCGCTCTTAATAATTAAAGCGGCATTAATTGATGTTAGGTAGAAAATAATTTGAATTCTATAAATAATTTTTTAATTTGGCTTGCAATACATATTTATATTTTTGTATAAAAATTTTAGTAATTATCATTAACAGAAACTACTTGCATTTGCAAAGGTGAATAATACTGAATGGATTTTCCCACATTATTTCGAAAGAAGATACTTCATCAGAGCTAAGTATAATTTTATATCCCTTTGTTACTAATAAATTAATTTGAATTTTACATTATAGAGATAACAGGGTTGAAATATTCCTTACTGAAACGTAAGATAAATATTTTCTTATATATTACTAAATATAATAGAATATAATCGGTTATTTTAGATTGAAGCATCACCGAGAGCATTAATTACAATAAAAATTTATTAAAATCCGTTCAGATCACTTTCATGAATTTCTATGGACTTTTTTCCGTTTAATTATTTAATAATAGCAACCTATGTAAAAAAAATCAAATAGAAAAATTTGAGAAATGTAATTGTCCATTTTATGCAGAAACACATTTGTGTAGTTGTCAACTATAAATATTCTTGAAATTTCACCAATACTACCAGCTAGCAGTAAACAGCTTTACTTACTATTAAAGTATTAAAAAATTGATATATTAAATTCAAAAAATCTTTTTCGTATAATTTTTAAACTTGCTTTGTGCCTTTAAATTTTTTATAAGATCCGGATTTTTATTAATTATGTCGTGTTTTACAAAACAATAAATTTAAGTTCTTCTGTCACAATGTATTATCATTCAAACCCAAGTATAAAAAGAGGAAAAAACGATTTGATAGGTAGTCTTTATTTTGTAATAGATATTTTTTAATTACGTATATAAGGGCCGAATTAGAGCTAGCCAGTTCCAATTAAAATCCGTGTTTGCGATTCACACGGGAAATGACAAATACTCTTGATGGAACCATACTATATTAAATTTAAAATTTCGATAGGTTTCTAGAACCTATTATTTAATATTTCTAATTTTTAGCTGTTTCGTTTGAATGAAAGAATATTAAGACAATAAGGTTTAATTATATTAAATGACATTTGCTTGAAGTT
The DNA here is from genome assembly GCA_001455285.1 of Sphaeromyxa zaharoni. Lineage (NCBI taxonomy): Eukaryota > Metazoa > Cnidaria > Myxozoa > Bivalvulida > Sphaeromyxidae > Sphaeromyxa > Sphaeromyxa zaharoni. The sequence goes on along the minus strand of LDMZ01026259.1, from coordinate 7,685 downwards.
ATTATAGTAAATGATATATGAAAGTAATAAAATCATTGCTAGTAAGTCAATTGAATATCCTTAAAAAAGAACTTAAAAGAATATCTGTTTTCTTTTAGATGAAAACGAAAATAAATAACATTTATTTTCCTTGACTAAGTAATTGAGTATAAAATTTTCGAATAGATTTAGTTGTTTTTATTTGTAGCTAATTTTTAAAATGAAGTTAGATGCTAATTTTGCTGAATAATTTGTTTATGCATTTAAGGTTAGGTTAACAGTATTTATTGTGTTAATATTAAAAAGTTCTATATAAAAAATGTATTAACCCGTGGTAATAAATTTATTATTAGTCCTTCCAACAGGCCTATACGAAGTATTCAATTTAATTAGTAGACACTCATTTTTTTCATGTTTTTAAAGATATTCGTACTTCTAAAATTTTGAGATATTACATTGAAACAGTTTCGTTTCCTGATTATGGAATACGGTGAGAAATATATATTATTTTATTTTGAAAAAATTCAATCTAGTTGAGGATATATAAAAATAATCAAATCATCATTTTCATGTATATAAAATTTATTTTCCTTCACCTTTATACAATTTTTGAATTAAATATCAGTTGAATTAAAGGAAATTTAAAATTGTTAATTAAAATCGCATAATATAACATTTCTTTTATTTTTGTTATATATCAGACAATAATTTTATTAAAAAGATTTTTTTTACTAAATGCAATATTATTATTTCCCTGAATATTATTCAAAATTGAATTTATATAAAGGAGTTGATAAAAATAATTCTATATTTAATTACTAATAAAATGATGCCTTAATATTTTTGCAAAAGATATATATTGATATTAATTCAATGTAAAATTTCTGATGAATATATTGAAAGTTAATTTGACACTAATTTTTTAAGTCTTGATAGAACAGTTCGTTTTCTTTTTTGTTTTCTTCTTAGATATAGCCCTAATGTATTAAAAATAATACAATAATATACCAAGGAAAATTCTAAACAAACTACATGAAAAAAAATAATTTACATCACTATAGCAAAAAATATGATAGATAATGTGCTAATAGTTATGATTCCCCATAATGGAAAATAATGACGATTCTCTAAAATGGCTATTAAAACCATTGGTAGAAATATGGAAGTTACTCTTGTTTTTGTTTAGATTTTTATTATTTGAAACGGTTGAGATAGATATCCGAATATTAACATCATTTCCATTTTCAAGAGGTTCATTATTAGTATCATTTGCTTTAAATACTTCGTTTTCTATATAAATTATCTCACTACGATGTTGATCGATATTGTCTTAAAAATATTTATATATTTAAACTCAATATTGGGATATCATAATAAATTAAACGTTAAATACCGATTTCAATTTACATTAATTGCAAAAATAGAGAAAAAAGTATTTGTAAAATTTGTATTTGAAGTTGTTTTGTATATTTAGTATCAATTTTTTATACAAATTCAAGGCCGGTTAAAACTACATGCTATAAATATTTATAATGTCCTAACTTGATATCGAAATTAATTAAATCAAAACCAAGATTTAAATTAAATTTTCTATTAATAATAATAAAAATATGAACAAAATTACAATAAGGACGAAAGTTAGTAATTACATGTCACTATATAGTTTTCTAACTTTTTTAAATATTAAATATTTATTCAATGAAAAGGTATTATCTTAAAGAATCAAAATATAGTTATATTTTTAATATAAACTAGAATATAGAAATATAAATTTACCATTATTTTATTAGTAAATGTATATAAAAGGCCATTAGAGGTTAATTAAATTTATATTTCATCAATTCTCATAGCATATTGACATAAAATCATTTTAAAATTTACGTGCCCCTGGAATATAATGCTTATTCTATCAAATTATACCAACGAGATAGTTTTTCGACCCTCTTAATTTTTTAATACGTTCAGAAAAATATTTTTTCCAGTCATTTAGAAAATTTAACATATAATAACTAATATTTTATTAGTTAAACAATTTTTACTTTTATTAAAATAATGCTAGCAGTGCAAAATATTTTAATTATACTCGAAATTCGGGTCATATATCTATTTTTTATCTCATTTTTTATTTTATAAATTAGATATATCGAATGAAAACAGACTTTTTTTGCCTGAAAAATTTTATAAATTGCAAAAAATTAGTTGCGAATTGTCTAAAAAAATCTTTAGTTTCGAATGATTATTTCTAACTTATTCATAATTCAGGTAAAATATTTACCTTTGATGGACCTAAAAGGGTAGTTTGGAAATATTTTGGATAAAGTAAATATTTTGTTTACTGTACATTAATATTACCCATATATACTATTCGAAATCTGAAATTGAGAGTCATTTGGTTTAATCTTTCAATTAATAATATTGATTGTACTTTCATTTTAACACTTTTCGAAGTTATTGATGTAAAACTGAGTGGTTTTGTATATTAATGTCCGGTGTTTAGGTATTCATAATATATTTTGTTTATTCGTTTTTACTCCTATGAAAATACCGATATATATCTGGTTGACTTTTTTTAAATCATATTTTAAATCTAAATTTAAAAATTTAGAGAAATATAAGGTGAAATAACGAAAGACACAAGAGAGATATAAATTAATGCTTGATAGTTGCGTTAATATACTCCAGATTATTTAAAATTTACTGATAACATGTTCAAATCCGAGTAATAATATCCGCCGTTTTAAAAAGCAGAACTTTGAAATCACACCTAAGACCTGTAGCTAGAAATGACAAATATTTACTTATTATATTGAGGTCAATGTATGAGAGATCCATTAAATGAGAAAACCGCATATATATTAAAATGAGTTTCTCTTATATTCGGAAATTTTTTTTTATAAAAATAGGTATTTCAACAATAAATAATTTCATTAGAAACCATTAAAGTTAATTTGTCAATAAATATAAAGAAATGGTATATTAAGTCGATGCACACGGATTTATTTTATCAATTACACAGATTTTTTAATGCATATAAATATATTTTTTTATGACAAAAGCTGTTTTGCATATCCAATTATAAATATCGATGTTGATTAATTAGGGGCTGCTCTTTAAATATATTTGTAACACGAACAAGAATATTTTTGCACCAATTAGATAAGTAAATCTTTATTGTTATATAACAAGACTTGATGCTTGTCATTACATTTTTATTTTTCAAAATTATATTTTATTTTATTAAATATAATTGTTAGCAGAAAATGGTGAATTGAGTTTTGAAGTGTATTATGCAAAAATATTTGATAAATTTAATTTACTATTTTTTGTATAATGAAATATCGTAAATGAATTTTACTTAATGCTTTCAATCCTTTTCCAGAACGTTTTCAGGCAGATCTTTCGAAGTAAAAAACTATTAGAGATAAATATTTCGTCAGTCCCAGAGTGAAACATTTTATGCCTCATCTAGTATATTATTTGTAAAATGTCAAAAGAAGGTTTAAGGATTAATATATTAAAGTGCAACCTATTTTTAAATTTGTAAAAATATAGAAAATTTGATTTGTTAGTTTTATATAGAGTATAATAGATCATTATATATATTAATATTTTTTATTTCCATCAAACCGAAATGCAAAATCTTTAAATCAATTTAAAATATCTGAAACATTCTCAAGTTTAAAAACAAATATTGGCAGTTAATTAAATGGTTGCTTTATAAATGAAACATTAAAGATTCTTAGATTCAACAAACCACGTAATCACGCTTTTTGAGAGATATTATACTTTTGAAAGAATTGAACCTAACTATTAGGAAGATAAAATGGCTAATATGTGAAAGCAATTAAAAAAAAATTCGCCTGTTTGTTTTTAGTTGATTTTATATTTCCAGGTTTATGAATTTAATATATATTTTCAATGTCATTTTGGTATATACATGCTTAAAACGATTTATCGATTTGTTAAACACAGCAATAAAATCTTCTGAAGTTGTTGATCAATTTTTCTCATACATAGGGGTATTTATATACAGTGAACAAAATTCACAAATAAAGATTTTTGACTAATAAATGAAGCGATTATTTTAATTTTTATTTTAACCGCCAAAATAATTTAAAAATGAGTTTTAAAACAGATAGGGAATATAATATGCGTGATTTGAGAAATTCAAAAAATATTAAATATTTTAGCTATTATAGTAAGATTTAAATATCAAAATATTACAATATTAATATTTATTGCATGGTTTGCCTTATATTCGATCAATTCATAAACATTTTCATATAACAGAAAATATATCTCAGTAATTAATGCAGCAGTTGGGTTGATTGTAATACAAAAATTAAATACCAATATAAAATATTATAAAAAATATGAAATATGCGTTAGCAGAATTGCCCGATTTTTAAAACTTGAGTGAAGAATTTTGCTAATATAAATATATAGGCAGGAAATATATGATGGAGCGATATTTTTTTTATTTTGAATTCGATTTTTGGTTCTTAAAGTGGATGCATTTACACTACATCTGGAAATATAATTCAACATATGAGTTTCTTCAAAAGATGTTTGGATCATGAAGATACGTGAAAAAAATCACAATTATTCAGATAAATACTGAATTCTATACGAATTTTAGAAATATATATATTAATACGTATTCAAAAAATTTATCAATAGATTTAAAAAGTCTAAACTTAATTCCAATTAATAAATACTATGATTTGATGGATGATGCGAAAATTGAAAACAGCTTGCTGAAATTATCGTTATGACCATTGAGTAAATTTAACATTGAAAGCAATTCATTTTTATTTCTATAATTTAAAAAAACTGTAAAAGTTAGAATATTCAAGTATAACTCAATCTAACTTTTTGAGTTCAAATTTTTCAAAATAAAAAAACATAACAAGATTAATCATGCAATATCTTATAAATTCTGGATAAAATTAATACAACTGATTTAAACATTTCAATTATCTATAAGTCTGCCTCATTAAAGAATTTATAAATATCAATAAGTAATATTGTTTTAAATCTTTTTTATTTAATAGCGATTTTACAAATAGTATTTTTTAAAAACCAGACAAAAAGACATTTTTAATATATTAACAGCTAATTTTTAAATGAGTTATTTTAAATTATTTTCACTAAATCGTTATAAAGGAAATTAAAATTTTTTTATTTCACCAAATAATTGGTTCAGATGAACAAGTATTTTTTATTAAAATGAGTTGGAGATTAATTAAATAAATTTTTAGACAAAAATACAAATAAAAGATATGGCCGTTCGGTATTCAAATGTGAACAGCCCTGATATATACCTTGATAATGCGGATGAACGATTCAAAATATCAATTTTGAAAAAATTTAACCATGTTTAGTCCAATAAAACTAAAATTGTTGCCTTTTGAATTACTTTCAAACGAATAAAATGGTTTTGGATATAATCGTCTAATGAAGTAAACATGCAATTAAATAGTTAGGAAATCGAAAAAGCGCCGAAGCAATCAACCAGCTTATTTTCTTCAATGTCATTAAAATAATAAAATTAAAAAAATATTACAATCGAAAGCGTAATACACTCGACTTGGATCAACTTGGCGTATAAATAGTAAACAATTCAAAAAATTAATTCACTCTATAGTATTGACACGAAAAGAAAAAACTCACGTCGTTGAGATTATATGAATGTTCTGAATTCCCTCTCCTCTCATATTTTTTCTTCGAGTCTTGTGCGCAACAAATAATAAAATATCTCTATTTAAAAAATGTAGCTCAAACATCCGGTTTTTTTCAGTTTGTAAAAGCTAGATCATGATGTTATCAGATTAATAAATTAAATTTTAAATACAGAATTCTATTATAAAGTAAATTATTTCCATTAAGCCAATATTTAAAACCATGGAACAACTTTCATATTGACTATTAAAATGTGCGTTTCAAAATTTTTGAAAGGTACGTTTTGTTTCCAAATGTTTGACTTGTTCTTTGTATACTTTGACATTAATCAATTGGAAATTAATTTTAATTTAAACAATCGCTGTTATTTACAATAAAAATAAATTCTCTTTTATCCCGATATTAGTATTTTAAGAAATTAAAATATCTGTTATGATGGTAATATCTAAAAAATCAACAAATCAATTTCAGCCTATACCTGACAAATTTACCAGAAAATATGATGAGGAATTATACGAGAAATTTGGGAATGATTAAAGCGTCATAGAAGGATGTCAATGATGGGACTGCTATATTTTTACATTTTACTAAAAACGTTTTATTTTAAATTTTTTACGCAATATTAAAAGATCAAATAAACTACCAAAATACTTAATATATATTAAATATCCAATCTCGTTTCAGAATATTATGTAATTGCAATGTGCGGAATTTTAAAGCCAAATATGTGTATCGAAATTATTATAACATTGCAAATATTTTATATATGAAGATTTTTTTATATTGATCATCCCGAAAAATTCGTTGCTGGCTGATAAAAAATATAAAAATAAAAGTTTAGAAGAATAAAACATCCTTACACAAACTATGGTTGTTTTCACTTTTTTAGTATCCCAAAATTTCATAAATCAGTATGAGAAAATCCCGGTATTAACTAAAGGGGGATTTAAATTATATTTATGATTCCAAAAACCAGAAAAACTTATATAACTCAACGAATCTAAATCAAAAAATATATACCCAAAATATAAAAGTGGTAAATTTTTTTAATACATTAAAAAATTTTAAAGTTGATGATTAATGAGAAGTTAAAACATCTTATTTTGAAATCTAAGTAATATTAATCATCAAAAAATTGCTTGAAGTTATTAATTACCAATTAAAATACTTTGATTTTATTTATCGGAAGTCATTTTATAACTGGAGCGTAAAAAATCAATTTTCTAAAATTTTATCAAAAAAAATAATTTTTATTTTTATCGTATTGTGTCTTTTTTCGAATAAAATAAATAGGAATTGAAAGGTTTTAGCCGTTTTTAATTAATTTTCAAGATTTTATCAAAATTCCCTTTAAATTTTTATTGAGAATTTTTGCAGCACTTTCTATATAATTCAATAAATAAGTAAGTCAATTTATTAAATGATATATCAATCGCACAATTACAAGAGTTTGGTAATATTCGGAAGATTTTTTGGCTGACTTAATAGAATCTAATCATTTCGAATTTTAAGTCGATGCCGACTTGGACCGAATAGTAATATTACAATAAAGTAGAATTTAGTTTTTATTTTTTTTAACTTTTGGAACTAATGGGATTTTTTTGTGTAATTTTTTTAGTGCAATTAAGCTTCTTACCAAGAATAAATATTTTAAAAAATTGATTTTTTCAAACGTTGACCATGGTAAATTTATATCTTATTTTTTCGTTTATTATAAACAAAATGTTTTCTCTAAAAAAGTACACCTTAATGAGTTACTTGAGTTATTAAATATACCAAAAGCTGAAAGATTTTTAAAGAGGACTAAAAAAAATTTTTGAGCCAATATTTGATACATATTCTAACCTGTGTAAATTTCAAGATTTTTCAGGGTATATTTTTAGTTCCAAGATTTAAAGTTAGTTCAATTTAAATTTAAGAAAAACAAAATACTAACACTTTTTTCGATATAATATATATACACGCGTTTAATTAGTTCATTATAATAAAAATTGCTCGAAATGTGTATATTGAAAGTTTTTTTT
>LDMZ01026196.1:0-12600 GCA_001455285.1 Sphaeromyxa zaharoni | reverse complement strand
AATTAATAATACAAGTATAAACTTACAACGTGCAATCTAAATCTATCGCGCCTGCCTAACGATGTAAATTATACTTTACAATGAGGATTCGTCGGTTCGAAATGGCTATGGAATCCATGAATATTAAGCCGAATTTCCAGGTAAGGGAACTTTTTTTACGATCATCCGACAGAGGTATGCGTTGTTTTGAGTTGGAATCGTTTACCTTACAGACCGAATTCGGTGTTATTAAGGAATGGTTGATTGGACGTTGCGGCAGGCTGGAGACAGAAGATTCTTATCGAATGAAATTTCGGGAATTATCCCAGGAACCAGGCGAAACAGTAGTTTAATTTTTGGAAAGAATTCGAGAAATAGGACAGAAGGCCTATCCTACAGTTAAGGAGTTAGAACCTTTTCTAGTGAATCAGTTTTGGGTTGGATTAATATTTGGACACGCGAAGACTGAGTTGATTAAGCATCAGCCTGAATCTCTTCAGTCGTCTATTGAAATTTTTAAACGCTCGGAAGCATTAGTTCAAAGTTTAAAGAGTGTGAATCATGAAAATATATTGCAACCAATAGCTAAGCCTGAAATCAATAATCTCTCGCCTCTACTTGAAAAATTGGTCGAGAAAGAAATAAAAAAAAGCTGTGTCTGAGGTAATCAATGGAAATAACAGTATTATACCCAAACGTAAAAACATAGTATGGCATAAATGTAATAAACCTGGCCATATTGCTCGGTTTTGCCGTTCTTATTTTTTGCCTTCTTTATTTTGTACCGGTTTGATAAATGGGGTAAGAGGAAACATTCAGGATTTCACAGACTCTGTGGATATACTTAGTGATACTGATGCTGCAGTTTTGGCTATTGATAAAAAACTGTTTAATCTAGATTCGGTTTAATCAGTCGCAGATAATTCTACCTTAAAACTTGCTGATGGAACTGGTTTAAAATCCTTAGGAAAATATCTTATTAAGTTTTCCTTAGGAAAGCACATGTTTGGGCATAAATTTCATGTAGTAGATAAGATTATGTGTTCCATGATTCTAGGTCTTGATTTCTTACGTAGGAATAATTGTATTGTTGATCTTGGAGGAAATATTTTTACTGTAAATGGACATAAAATTGATTTCAAAGACAAAACTACTACTCTTGATTGATTAACGAACACCGATCCTTATTAAGATTAGAACTAGAGTAAAAACTTTGTTATTTACATTTTTTATCCCATGACTAGTTACTTGAAAGATTGTTAAACCTTAATGATATATTTTATATTCGTAAAAATGATTTGGTACTTACGAATGTTCTTGAGTATAATATAGTTTTTTCGAGTTCAATTCGATTTAAACAAAATATCAGAAAGTTCCCTGTGCACATTAAAGACGAAATGAATAAAAAATAGACGAATTATTAAAATCAGACGGAATAGAACCAAGTACCAGCCCTTATGCTTCAAATATGGTTATGATGAAGAAGAAAAATGGAACATATAGAATGTGTGTCGATTATAGGCAACTTAATAATTTAACAATAAAAAATTTGTATCCCCTCCAACGAATAGACGATACTTTAGATTCATTACATGATGCAAAATATTTTTCTACTTTAGATCTTGCGTCGGGATATTATCAAGTGGCATTACTCCTGATAACAGGCTGTATACTGCGTTTATTTCACCAAAAGGATTATTTCAGTTCAAACGAATGGCTTTTGGACTTTGCAACGCTCATGCTGTATTTCAAAATTTAATGAACCAAGTACTTTGCGAGAATATTGGAAAATTTTGTATGATATACTTGGATGATGTGGTTATTTTTAGCAAACATTTGATGATCATGTTAATTATATTTTAAAAATCTTAAATAAGTTATCCGATTCAGGACTGCAGGCTAATTTGAAGAAATCCAAGTTTTTGAGACCTGAAATTGAATATTTAGGCCACATTATATCAAAAGGTGGCTTTAAGACTTCATTATCAAAGACAGAGACTGTTACTTCTTGGGAACTTCCAACGTGTAAAAAAGATATTCAAAGATTCCTTGGATTATGTTCATATTATCGAAGATTTATTAAGAATTTTGCTGAAATAGCCGAGCCTTTATCAAAATTGTTAAAAACAGATCAAACTTTTTGGTGGAATCAGGAATGTGATAAATCATTTAACGAATTAAAATCACTTTTAACATTGCCACCTGTATTGGCATATCACAGCTTTGAATATCCTTTTGTTCTCGATACGGACTCTAGTGGAGTAGCGTTAGGAGTTGTACTTTCTCAAGACTGTGGAGATGGAGAAAGAGTAATATCGTTTGCAAACAGAGTGTTAAACAAACATGAACGCAATTTTAGAGTAACTAAAAAAGAGTTATTGGGCTTATTGTGGGGGATAAAACATTTCAAACCCTATCTCTTACATAGGAAAATTTTGGTACCAACAGACCACAACTGTCTCAGATTCTTAAAAACATTTAAGCAACTAGAAGGTCAATTGGCAAGATGGTTTCAGACTCTTAGTGAGTTTGGCTTTGATATAGAATATCGACAGGATAAGGAACATCTTAATGCTGATGCCATATCAAGAAAAAATATTCCAATTGGTGCGATTTATTTGAATGATACTGATTCTATGGACACTATTATAATGTATCCTAAAACAAACAGACCGTCGCGTGCAAAACTACATTAAAAAACCCTAGCGCATGTCTGGGATTAATTATATTACAACTATCAATCTGAAAAGATTATTAATTGAGCAAAACAAGGATTATGTCATTTCTATTGTCAAAGATTGGGTTAAATCTGGTTCTATACCTGAGAAAAAACCATTATCCATTTCAAACACAGCGTGTAAATTGTGGCAACTAAGGGAAAATTTGGAGTTAATAGATGGCCTTTTATATAGGGAATATGAAAAAAAGAAAAAATATATATGCGGCTTGTTGTACCCAAGGTTTTATTTTACGATATCCTAAGGAATTTCCATGATACAACATTTCAAGGCGCTAATGTTGACCATGATAAAATGATTTCAAAGTTAAAAACAAGATTTTGGTGGGCAGATATGTCAAAAGATTTTTTACACTGGTGTAACTCTTGTCAAAGTTGTTTAGAACGGAATAATATTTCTAAGTTTTTGCGATCACCTTTGTCCAGTAAGGTTTCCAGTTACCCTTTTCAAAGACTGGCTGTGGATATTTTAGGTCCTTTGCCAATTACTGAGTCTGGAAATCGATACATTATTGTAGTCGGGATTATTTCATTAAGTGGACTGGGGCTTATGCCTTACCTAACAATGAAGCGTCCACTATTGCTGACGTCTTCGTATCTAACATAATTTGCAGATTCGGTGCACCTGAGAGTTTGCACACGGACCAGGGGAGGAACTTTGAATTATCATTATTCAAAAATGTGAGTAAAATTCTTGATATAAATAAAACGAGAACAACAACCTATAGACCTCAAAACGATGCATGATATGAAGATTTAATCACACGTTGATTAATATGATTTAAAAATCGTGTGAAGATCATGAAAATTGGGATAAGATTTTACTCTTAGTTATGTTTGCTTATAGATCTTCGGCTCATTCATCTATCTCAATTTCACCTTTTTATGCACTGTTTGGACGAGAAGTAAGATTTCCAATTGACTCGTGCATTGGTATAGAAAATGAAAATTATGCAAACCTGCATTGCGTACGCATTAAAATTAAATGTTATCATGATAAAAAGATTTATTTAAGCAATATAGTATAGGTGATGCTGTTATGGTATTTTACCCAAGAGGGAATAATAAGATAAAAAGTATTGGAAAGGATCACTTAAAATAATAGAAAAGATTTCAGAAGTTGTTTTTAAAGTAAAGGGGCTTAAATCAAGTTTTAAAGTTCACGTTACCAGAATTAAACCTTTCGTTGAAAGGATGATGGTTCCTGTTAGGTCTGGTGAATAACCAACTTCAAGTAATAAAATTCAAGAAAATTTTTCGTTTCCTGATTCTTCTGATTCCGTTAGTAGCAATTCCACAAGTGATGAAAGGGAGCTACGAAGGTCGAAACCAATCTGGTGGGATGACGCTATTCTGGCGGAAAATGGTTGTCCTGAGGAGGCTGAAGTGTTGGATTATGCTAATTAGTTATCGTTGACCTTCGTACATCATTAGATCAGTTGTGTTATGTGACATGTTTGGATGGAGTTTAATTCAAGGATAACATATTTAAACTGTATTTTCAAGTCTGCTTCGTTTTAATTTTTAGCCAGGTTTAAGTTGAATCAAAATGCATAAAAAGAACTACTCCTGTTTTCTAGATCATTTCTATGAAAATTATATTTCAGAAAATATATGGGACAGTATTTTTTGGGAATAGTGCTAACGATTCATATTTCTATAGCACTACTACTGCATTTATATTAATATCAGATCCGCAATATCAAAATATTAGGAATTCTTAAAGATTTTTTGTTCACTTGATCAATCAGTCATTCACGTGTTTGAAATTTACTGCCATTTCTATCATATTTTTTTTTCTTTTGATTCTCCTTAAAATATATTTCTTTCAAGTTTTTTATATAGCCGTACTTGAGGAAAATAGAAACAAGCCTATGGAGATTTAAACTTAATCCCGAAATATCACTGTAAAGTTACATTATCTCATATGTCACGCTTAAAACCTAAAATTAAGAATTTTGATTTAATTATATATTTTCTATCTTGTGTTTAGTTTTAATTTCACAAGAAACTGTGCAAATTTGATTTTGGTCCGGCTTTAGAATCGTTGCAATAATGTTTAATCAATATTTCTCAAATATCTCGTATTATATATTTACCAAAGTATCAGACAATTTCTAGTTATCCATCAGTTGGAACTTGACTTTCAGTCTATTAAAATTGATTAAATCCCTCTCGAGGAGTCATCTTGATTCAGGTGTATATTTTCATCATTTTAGCACGATGAAATTTACATCACCAAAAACAGGACTGGTATTGTTTTGTCTAGCTTTCAAATTTTGTCATTAAAAGTAACGAAATAATTTTGTTCTTAATTGATTTAGTAAAAGAAAGCGTTGGTATATCAAAATAATATTTTATTTTACCTTAAAGCCCGTGAATACAATCACAAATACTCCACTTAAAAATAGATGAATTTTTTGAAAAATTTTTTTATGGTAGACAATCATTATAAATTTTGATATTAGTAACTTTATGTAACCTGGCTGCTTTAGCATTACCGAATAATATGTACTGAATGGTGCCTCCACACACAAAAAATATCCGGGGGGTGGCAAAGTACGTATATTTATTGGGAAAAACGTTCTAGCTAAGATATATATATATATATATATATTAGCTAATATTAATAATTGCATAATGTTCGAAAATTCCCAATTTATGCGTCAATCCTTATTAACCATGAGAAGAATGGATAGATATCAACGGGATCTCACATACCAAAAAACTCACGATAATTCTGAATAACTATAAATTTCAACGTAAAAATTTATATATATTCTTACTGTTTGAAAATTAACATGAATATTAACGTTTTTATAAAAATTTATTTTTCGAGCAAAACAACAGTCATAAAGGTATGGTATAAGAATATGGTGTTTCCTTTTTATTTTAAAATTTATTTATATGGTAATATATCCACAAGTTAAATATTTATTGTGAATACTGTTAAAAAACAGGGTATCGAACCGTATATTATTGAAGAGTAAACATAAAGTTCTTTATAAAAGATTGTATGCAATCTTTCTTTAAAGCTTAGATTATGGAAAGATAAATTAAATCTTTATTATTGCGCTTTCAGATGATTGAAATTATTAATTATAATGTCATTTAATATACATAAAAAATATTTATTAATTAATAATAGCTTTTACCATTATCTCAACCGGTAAACAAAATATGAAACAATAAAACACCGAACCTACATTCAAAATGAAAAAAGAATATAAAACGCATAAATCCATGTTAACGGTAAAATCAATATACTTTCAGAATGTATACATAAATTCTACTAAATAAAATATTTCAAAGATAAGCCTCTACCAAAAATCGATAGTATTCACATAATACATGCATATATTTTGTTTTGATATATAAAAAGAAGCAAGTTATTTTTAAAAAGACACCTTAAAGTTTTATAATCTCAAATAAAAATAAAGGGATTAAGGTTGTGATTTCTGTGAAGATTTTTACATCTAAAGCTTAAGTTGATGGAAAAGTATCTTTAAAAACTTTTAAAAAAATTTAGCCCTATATATCACACTATTATTTAGACAATAAAAATCAATATACATTCAAAAGTAATGAATATCGATCAGCTACCCAAAAATTTATTTCCACTTTCTATTAAGAGTTAGAGAATCAAAAATTCATAAAAATAATTGCATACACAGTAATGATTCGAAACACGATATCAATTATTCTGAGAACATATACTAGCTCTTTTGTTAGCATTGATGGTGCATGGTGCTTCAACGGCTTGGCAACTTAAATAATTCGTCTAAAAATTAATTTTATGACTAGGTGTATTTATTACATTATGACAGATTATATTTTTTGTTGTTATATCATATAATTAAGGAAATAATTTCTATTTTGATTTTTAATGATCCCTACCATTATAATTTGTATAATCTACGTAAAATTACATGGAAAAACTATCTAGCATGCATCATTTATGTTTTTGAAAAATTTAAATAAAAAAATACATTTTTCTGTTAGGAAGCATCTTAATTTTAAATTGAAAATCTTCTTTTTGAATAACAAAAGAAAAGGTTAATAATTTGGATTGACTCATGAAATTTAAATAGTTCTTTATTTGGGCTCAATTACCTTAACAGCCTTAAAGCCAAATTGTTAATTTAATTTATATGAATATTTTTTACTGATCCATCAATTTCAAACTTCACTTAATTTAAATAAGAATTTATGAAAAGAAAAATATAAAAATTAGTACTTAAATTGAACCGTGCCAATAATATTCAATTAATATTTCATTTTAAAATTTATCTGATATATAGTGTATTAAGATGTGTTTTTATAGGATAATATTTTGAAATGGCCAATATGAAAAAATTATTCCAGCAACTAAGATTAGTTATTTATATATGTATATTTTTGTTTGAGAAATTACATTTTTGGATATGATCCATTAAAATTTTTAAGGTACTGAAATGAAGTTAATTATTGTTGCAAAGGTTTTGCAATGAATATAAATATATATAACAATTCTAAATAATTTGGCATATTTAACAAATATCAATTAATGTTTGTAAATAATATTATAAAAGAAGGTTTTTGATATTAAAAACTTAGAAATGGATAAGTATAGATAATAATTATTAATATTGAAGTATTACTGCTAGATACGGTATATGGAATTCAAGTTGCATAGCTAGTTATGCTTCTTACCATATATTGGTGTCCGTCTTGGGAGTTAATTTCAATAATTACTTATAAATTGGAGTTTAATTTTAGAAGTTGTGCCATTGTTTGGATGGAGGAAAATGCATTGCAATTAATGTAATAATTTAATAGAAATATTTTCAACTGAATCGGTTAAAATGTTATATGTATCATAAATTTTAAATAGAATTTGTATCCGTTAGTGTTTATGGTTTATTCTGTTTTTTTTGATAAAAATGCACTGCTAAATTTAATAGGAATGTGAAGGGGCAAGATAGTGCCCGACTAACCCTACCTGAATGCGGCGTTTCGGAGCCCTTGGTGATGCTCGTTATCAGGATACACGAGTACCAGTCCCCTTCGAGCCGGACTATTTACGGCCGAACATATCCGTAAAGGGAGACTTAATTAGGAACTGTACATAGTGTAACGTAGGCATTTACAAGAAAATTCAACTTTCTCTCGTATTTTGAACGTTTTTACAAAGGAGTTCCTTTAAAGAACTATTTAATATTTACTAATTAATTGACGTACAGGTTATCAGTAAAATAAAACCATGATATCTTTGAAAACAAAAAGGTAGTAAAGCCAAAATATATCCAATAGAAGCAGGAATAAATACATCTTTCGCCGGTAAATGTTTTTAATCAGCCTGTCCTTTTGATGACTAATATTAAAAATTTTTTAATCATGCAGATTATATTTAATATATTCGCAACACATTTGTCCTTATGATTATCAATAATTTATAAAATATTGTCAACCTTGTAAAACCTATTTATTTCTTTATGATCATTGTTTCATTGTAATGCAAAGATCTTTTCAAGCAATCTTGTTCTTAGATATATAAATCACTAACAGAATTTTTTCATATTTGATGTTTTATATCTTTAATTATCATCAAAAGAATGCTAAAATGATTACCACAATAGATATCTGATTTCACACGGTATTTTTTTATATTTTCATTTTTAAATATTACCTTTATTTCATTATACCTTTTAATAAATGTAGTAGTAAAAGTTTTTATCTATACATGTGTTACCATTGATTTAGTTTAAAATGAATTTTAAAGGGAATTCTGATTTATCTTGTTTCTTGCTTGATAGATTAATTCTTTGTTTACATAAGTCATGTTTGGATTAACAAAACTACATCATTACAAGCCAACTATAAATAGGCTCCATTTAATGTCATAAATATTTTACTGAAAAAAGAAACTTTTATAAAACAATTTCTCGAACTAATTGGAAGCGGGACATAAAAAATAGAACCATCTGAGTGCCGTGCTCGTAGATACTTATATTTATATTTTTTAAAATTCATTAACTTTCAAAATAACTTACGTGTGTACTCAATTAACCGTCCGTGTTTTTCAACCTAGTTATTTAAATATCCCGTATTTGGATTTACTTAAAATGTTAGGGGTAAATAAAATACACATGATTCTATATGTACCATTTTTATACCTTTCTTCCAATGAATAAATTGCTAGATAATGATTACAAATCAGGTTGAATTAACAATAATAAAGCAAAAATAACATTAATCGTATGAGCGAGCAATTTCATATCTGTGTAATCTTGTTAATCTAGCTGTTACATGTAATTAAGCGGGTTGTAACACCTATCTATACTTAATGAAAATGTAAAGACAATGTGAAAAAATGTGGCTAACGGTAAAATTAAAAATCTAACGTTATATACGACAACGATCTTTCACAGAAAAACTATATGTCAACATTCATTCCATCTACGCGATTACGGAATCAATGTGGATTATAGATAAAGGAAATGTTCCAACGGTTCTTTTAATAGAACTTAAACTTTTTCGGATTATAATTATTCTTGAAACATAAAGAAAACTGGATGATGCATTCAAATTGAACTTTATGTATTATTTTTTTCAGCCTTATATAATTCAGCTGCATGTTTTATAATCACAAAAAGGTAATTTAATATTCGCATACTCAAAGATTCAATAATTCTCCTAAATCTTGATACATTATTTCTCGCGCTTGCAACGTATCCTGCAAAGTGGCTTGTCTAAATGATCCTTTTCAAAATTTACTAAAAATTGGAAGACACAACTAATTGATTCAATATTTGTGAATTTTAATATTATTTCATTTCATAATCATGCAATATAAAGCTTTTACTATCAGTCGATCATTATACTTTAAAATCTACCATTTAATATTTTTTAGTCTGAAACTGATTTAATTTGCAAAAAGTTTCTCTTGTTAAAACGTAAAAATTGATTCACAATATTTATCATACAAAAAGCATAAATTTATCATTAGTTCTTTTAGTTAATCTATAAAATCTATCTACGTTTTAACTAGAGTAGTATAATAATCTAGAAAAATTATGTTAATCGATTTTAAACTTTGTTTTTTTTTGTTTGATCAACCCTCGAAAAGGAACAATTAGCAATAAAAAATTTATTAGAAATAATATATACACAACCAATTTCTGAGAATTCAAAATTGCTAGGCATCTAAATTAATAAAAAATGGATAAATCTATACTTGAAATTCAATTTATTTTTAAAATCATGTCAAAAAATTCCTATTGGATGAAAAAAACGAATAAAAAAATTCACCGAATAAATATCTAATACAATTATAATGGAATGGGTAAAAATTTAAATATTAATTTAAGGCATCAATAAGATAATATATTTAACATTACTGATAAAGATCTCATTTTTACGAAAATTTCTTTCAAATTTTTACCAAAAGATGTATGCTTTAGTAAAGAAACAAGTTATATCAAATTATTTAATTTTAATTCAAAAATCACGAATTATGTAATCAATTTGATTCCTTTTACTTCAGTAATCCGAATTATTTTTAAATAATTGGAATGGTTTAACTTTATTCTGTCTTCCAACAAATCGATATTTATTTTACATGGAATTAATTTATATGGATTTTAGTCACTTAATTAAAATTTGAACTTTTAACTCAAACATGTTTATTCACTTATATATAATATTGCGTAATTAACTTTTTAGCTAATGATATTTTCAACCAGTTAATCGAGTGATATATGATTTATCATTTTCCCAACATATTATACGAATATTACCAAAATAGTGTCATTCAATTTCTCGATGGAAAATACAGTCATTGATCAAATGCAAAAATATTCAGGAATATTAAATAGAAATAATTTGACTTATACTTATTAAAATTTAGATGTGATATGTCCATGAGCTATTTTAAAAACCCAATCAAAAGTTATTAAAATAAAAGCTTAAAATTTGAGAAAATATTTCAGCCACAAACAGAGGTATGGATTGAATTTTGAATGGAACAATCGTCAAATAGCATACTTGAATTAACAAACCCAGCATGAAGAAATGCATTCTCAAATAAATGACTTCGTATATAATGTTTAGCTCAAAAAACATAATTTCCATAGTTTTATTAAAGACTCATATCGACTGATTCAAAAATGAGTCATACGTAAAAATTTAATATTGATCCTGTAATGAGGTGAATGGAACTAAACGATAAAAAAAGTCAAATATATACACATATACAAATTTCTGCATGTAAAACAAATGTAATCTTTTTAAGTCTTGGATTGAATAATTTAATTTCTAAATACTTTTTAATAAGATAAAAATGTACAAATGAAACGTACTAATATTAAGTGAATTCAGTTTAATGCAGGTTTAATTCAGAATTCTTAAACGAATGATACTTCAAATTTCGACACAACACTGAAGGTCTTTTATCGGATGTATAAATTAAGGAGAAGTTTAATTGATGGATAAATTTAAAATATTACAACTTTACATCCAAAACCGGTTAAATTGCATAAATATAACTATTTTTATTTTGTTCAGAAATTTGAAAATTAACATAATAAGTGTACTTAATGTTTATTCATTTCAGTGAAAAATTAAAGCCGGTAGAAAGTTAAGAGCACATCAAAAACATAATATTTAACAATATAATTATAATAAAATTGTATCATGCTTACCTCGGTATTATCAAATGTAACACTCTATATTTATAGATATATGTATAAACTTTTCTATTCATACATTATTTGACTTTTTCGTCTAAATATTTACATAGTTCATTCTTAGAAGCAAACTCTAGATGGATTATCCCACCTAAAAGAATATTACAAATCTTAATATCGTAACCTTCGTTGTTTATTACGGGAAAGTAATAAGCATCACCTTCCTCATCCTGATAAATATCTGAATCATCTTTTTCATTCAGTTCACTCATAATCTCATCAAGTTCTTTAAGATCAAGCTCGTATATATACTCAATTTGTTTCCTTCTTTTATACTTAAATTCCTCAAAAATGAATTTTTGAATATCATTTAACTCTTTCTTTACTACAACCGATGTACCAGGATAAACTTTAGGAGGTTCGAAAAAATCTAAGCCTTTAAACTAAAATTTATTCTACACAGTAAAAAAAAGTAATACGTTGAAAGCAGCGTTATCAAATTCTCTCCATCCAGCTACTTTTACAGGAGAAAATTCGTCTCCATACAGATCCCGTGGGTCGTTGGTCCATCCAAAGCTCTTTATGGAAATTGATCCTAAATATTAATTAAAATTCCACAGGATATATTCATTTCAATCTAAAATCATATCTTCTAATAACTAAAATTATATTATTTCATAGGCTGAAACAAAAAAAATAATTTCTACTTAATAAAGACTTATTTAATCAAAGAGCTTATATCAGCATCTATATTGCAATTACTTAAAGTATACAGTCAATCATGGTTAGTCAAAAAAATATAAAAATGTAAACCCCATTTCATTTAGGACTCAAATATTCTTAGGATAGATGTCATATAACGAACCAATAATTACCAACAAGGTTCGCGAGTTGGTGACAGAATCATGTAAAAACTTGGGTGTCAGAAAAAATATACACTTTAAGATTAGTAAAAGTTACAGATTTGAGGGTAAGAAATGTTTAGTCCATTACGCTTAAGCTTATTTTATATGTAAAATTATTGCGATCTATAATAAGAATTACCTGAGGAGGACAATGCATATCTCACTAAATTAACTATTTGGGAGTATTTTTATTGTAATTTTCATTATCAAGAATTAAACCAACACCAGATCCTTAAGTGGTACTGAAGTACTAATATTCACTCAAAGTTAAAATCAATCATAAATTGGTGTTTTGTCTCTTCATGATTTTTTT
>LDMZ01026166.1:0-13883 GCA_001455285.1 Sphaeromyxa zaharoni | reverse complement strand
TTTTTTATGTATTTTTAATATATTGCTGCGTACAATGTTTTAAATGAATGTGACAAAGACTAAAATAAGGAACAAATTATATATATCAAATCTTTATTGACACGATTCTGAATAACGAAATCCCACTTCTTAAATGTGAATGTTAGTTAATAAATAAATATTTTTTAGTACTTATTCAGAGATTATCATTCTTCAGAACGAGAATTTCTACAAATTTTTTCTCATGAATTGCAATATGTAAGGTTCTCGTTATACTTTTATATCTATTTTAAATGATTTTTTCACCAATTTTGTCAATTTTTATTCCCTTTACAACTTGGGTAGTTCACTCAAGTCAATTTCTTCGGAATATATTGGTTTATCAAAGCTTTTATCAATACATTTCATATACTCTTAATTATTTTTATTTCATTTTTAATCTGGAAAATTAATAAACATTTCATTAAAAATTCATTTAGCGTCTTTATGAAACATGCATAATAATATTCAGAAAATTACTCAAAATTTCTTTTCTTTTAATAAATATCAGGAATGTGAATTAAACCGGATTTATCATACAATATTATACTTTTGTTGAAATTAACATATCCAATATAGTTAATTTCAGAAAAAAGAGTAATGTAAGTTTTTAAATATGTCTTGTATTTTAGTTTTCAATGGACACCAGTACCTTCTTCTCAGATTTTTTTGTTTGATGAAATTTTTCAAGAAATAATAGTTAATACAGATGAACTTAATTTTGTTAGCTTGTGCCAATTACATACTAAAATTAATAAAGGCATAAAATTTTTTATTATTTTAATCCTCCTATATGTATCATTTTTTCAGTGAAAATTTGGTTTATAACAATTATTTCATAGGTTATATTAACTTAATTGCTAATACAGTCAAAAATTATTATATTTCCTAAGCATAAAAAACCAATTTTTTAAATAGTTAAAATATGAAAATGTTAAGTTTTTCTATTATCATATCAATCAGATCATTTCTAGAAGTAACTTATAAGCAAATTTGTTTTCTCCAAAATTTTTTAAATTTTATTACACTACTGAAACTTCCTATTCGTCCTTACTTGCTCACTAAATCAAAATATTTCTTAACCGTTCATTCAACATATCTCCGATAAAAAATATTAAAACTTTAAAACACAGGAGCCATTTGATCTAACTTTAGTTTGGAACTCTGTTTGAAAATATTATCACCAATACTATTAGGATTATAATCTCATTTTTTGTGAAATAATTCTGGAGAAAAAATATTACATAGTTTTTTCTTCCAATCAATCATATTCTATTTCAGATTTGTCAAAATTACGATAAAAATTTCTTCTATCTTTCGAGTACACATTTTTGACAGTAGAAACAACATGCTTTTTATTATTTTCTTGTTAATCATTAATAGTGTATTAAGCTTTCCAATCCCTTATAATAAAAATTTTAATATTCTTTTTTCATCTCTTTCTAACAAAAGCTTTGATTATTCTCTTAAAAATGTCGAATTTGGTGTATTCTCTAATTTTTCTGTCTTAAATAATTAACTATTTTATTATCTATTAATTAAGCTATATTTAATCCTAAATCTTACGCTATAATAAAAAAATTCAATAAAAGAGATGGAACTTTTGTTAAAATAATATTAATTCCTTTAAAATATTTGTTAGTTCTCGTATGAAGCTGTGATTGACATTATTCGTTATAAACAAATATTTATTATATTTTCATCAGAAACAATAAATAAAAATATTTTCCTCCAATGTTTTTTATAAGTAGCCTAAAACTTAATTTTAGAAATTTGATTGAAATGTAACCTAAATAAAAATTTTAGCTGTATATTATATATTACTAGATTCACTATTGATTAGTTACTAGTAAACGCGGTAGTAATCATGAAACTAACTTTTATCATTACTAACCATTCGTTTCGAGTCACTTAGCATGAATTAAAATTATTCTTTTGAATTAATATATTTCAAGGTAACATTTACTCAATAAACTTTATGGCACTTATGCAGAGACTGAGAGCGAAAATTTTAGTAACAAATCTTTATATTTTTGTTCAAAGATCAAAGGCATTCGGTTTGCGTGGTATTTATTGGTAATCTATTTCAATTTTCTGTTAAGAATTCATATTGTAAGATTTGCGGGTTTGATTTTTGTTAACTAATTTAAAGAAAATCAAGATAAATTTTGAAGAAGATAAAGATGTTAATTGTTAAAAAATTTTATGCATCATGAAATTTTTGTAAAATTACGTTCTTTAAAAATTTTGAAATCTTTATAATGTTATTCGATTTTTCTATTAGAAAAAAACTTAATAACTTATAAATAAAATTACAAACTATAAAAAATAATTTCGAATATATTTAACTAATGTAATTTTCAAAAATTCTGTGTGATGAATCATCCACTCATCTAAGTTTTAAGGTTTTAAAATATTTTTCTCACGAGTTTAAGGAAATGCAGTTTTATATGGTTTCTGAAAGATCTGAAAGAAAAGATCTGATTTTTAATATTTTAAATGAGTTTCAAAATAGCTAAAGTAAAATTTTCGACATAAGTAAAAACACAGAACTCATTTTTCTTGGTTAAATTTAATATAAAATCATTATTAAGTAGCATACTAATCCCCTTCGAATTTGAATCCTGTCTTGTAAAATAGCTTGATAAAAGGTTTGTTTTAAAATATTTCCTAGATCATCATAAGTATTTTAAAGTTTTTTTTACACTTTTAGAATTAATTTCAAGTGATAGTATTTTATACTTTTCAAAATCAGGTGATTTTGTTATCAATATTTGAAAGAGTTTACAAATCATAATCAAGAAAATTATAAAAATGTTAACGATGTTTCACATTAAATCCCTTAAACTACCCTGGATGTTCTAAAAAACATGAATAAATAATAAAATGGTACCATTCCTAACTTGATAACCTTTAAGATAGCTAGTGTTAATGGTTCTTCACTCAGTGATCTCCTTTCAAAATTAATATATAATTTTTTTTAATAAATTATTATTATTTAAAAGTGGAAAAAAGCAATTTTTCTTTAAATTTTGAGAATTAAACCCGTGGCCTAACGGAGTTAGTGATTTTAGAGTTAAAATAGCTAGTTTCTAATTTTGTAAAGGATTTTTTATATTCATGATAACCATAGGATCAACCATTCATTCGTCATTTTTTTATAATTTAATGTTCTGAATCAATAAAATTATGTGCTGACTCTAAGTATCATCAGTAACACATTTAGAGAATAAAAACCATGCCAAATCTTTTAAAATTTTAACAGGTACCCTAAATTCAATCAACTTTTTATTTTATTTTAAAAGAAAATGTAATTAATTTGAAATAAGAAGTAAACTTTCTAAAATTAAAACTAAGTACGTTTTGAAAAAATGCTGAAAAAAGGTATCCTCTGTGAAAATAATATTTTTGCAACATAGAGGGTTCTATTCTTCCGAGGGAGGTTCCTGGGACGCCTGACGTTTTTTAATATCTTCAGCGAACTCTCGGACATACATATCAGCTTGTAAAAATAAAGATTTAAAAATGAATAACCCTGTCTATCTGTCATATTCAGGTATGGACGTATCCAGCTTAAAAATTCTTTACTATACGGTTCATTTGGCTGTTCAAATTTAGCAATGCAAAGCATTTTACCACGTATAATTTTGAATTAGCAAATTCTGGTATAGGTTCTATTTTAGCTTCGCTATTGGAGTCCGGTTCCGTTTCTGATTCATCTGATTTGGGTTTAGTAGATTCAGATGACATGGCGTTATTCTAAAAATGTTTAGGTTTTCACAAAAATCGTGGATTTTATTGTTTTCGCTAGTTTTAATTTTTAAAATTATTCTGCAATTTTGAATTTTATTATTTACTTCAATACCCCGTGATTTCTTTTTTTATAAAATCACTTCTTCTATTTTCATTGAAATATTATTTCAAAGCCAATTGCTTGTCTTCCAAACCCTTTGACGAATCTCATAATATTTTAAAATTTTTTTTTTCATATATACTTCTTAATTAATCAATATATCAATAGTTGTTATACAGCAATCTTTTTATCGTTTTTTTTTCTAAGTTATGGCATAGTTCATATAAGTTCTCCCTTATATAAATTTTAAATACAGCATTTAAATAAATTCATGAAGATAAAATACTATTATTTAATTTTTTTTATTTAAATTAGGTAAGGACGATTTAATGTTTTCATATAAATTAAGATATACTATTCCCTAAAAATTATGAAAAATAATATCAACAATTATATCAAATTTAATAAAGCCTTTCAAATTCTCCAAAAAGTTCATAAAACTTTTATTTTGATGCTTTAAAAATCGTTTCTAACGTTAATATTTCTATTAAATTAAAGAAATATTGAGTTAATAATTTTAATTAACAACACATATGTTGAAAGAATATAGATTTTGTTAATAGTTTAAAATAGATCATGGATTGAGGGTAAAATAACTTATTTGGGTAAAGTATTGTCAACTTAACAAAGTTTTAATTAGAATGTTGTTATTATATCAGCTTAAATAGTTACCAACAATAACTCATCTTATTTTAAAATAATCCAGTTTTTTTCATTTTTATTGTTATATAAATTGATTCATACCATAAAACCTATTATACTTAAGAAACAAATTATAAGATCATGCTAATTAAAAGATGTTTTTATATACTTAGCTATTTGTAGGTGTATTATTAGTATCAAACAATTTTCATTTTAGGGTTTTCCTTAGTTTAATAAGAATTCTATATTATAAATGTAGTTAACAGGTTATAAATGTAATTTGTAACAAAAAAATCTTTAGTCAGAATAGATATCATTAAACAAAGGCTTGTTTATACTTTTTTCCATCAAAATACTTGTACCTGTGTTCATAGTGTAGTTGATTCTGAATCTGTTTTTCCATATTATTACGCTTAATCATTTTTTTTAAATAGAACCGATTTATGTATACTCTATAAGGATAAAAACCTAGATTTTTTTCCTTAGCTATGGAGAAAACACCTATACCTGCTCCTTATGATTTCGGAGGCGGTTCAGTAAGATGGGACTTACCTTCAGCCCGCTTTCACGTCAGGTTAGGCGACAGGCAGTGTGGGGTTTTCATCCACTAAAACAACCCCCGTTACCTACCCTTGTACTAGGGCTACGCTACCTGATTCGGCCTTCGTTCTCAAAAACCTGATGATTAAAAGTAATGTTTCAAGATATGAAACTATTTGGCTGTATCTATGTTTGTTATTATTATTCTTTCAGTTCTACATCTGGTTTCCTACTATATTTTATTTTTTACTCTAGTGTTTATTCTAATTTAAATTTTTACTATTTATGAATGATCTTGTTTTAGTTAACAATTTCATAAGTGGATAGATTTGTTCCTATGTGAGATGTTGGTGATTATATTTTGTGAGTTAGTTTGGGATAATCTTTGAATGATACATGTATTTAAGAGTACATACTAATCCATCTTCTGTAAAAATGCTTACAATTTATAAAAAAATAGAAACTGTTCCTTTTAGGTGTGTAAAAGTATTTATTTAACCTTTCCAATTTATTTCATATGATCGTGTTATCTTTTGCATTTTATAAGGGTAACGATTTCCGAATCTTCATGAAGGGTGCTATAGTACACTTTTGCGGGAAAAAATGACTAACGCAGGGAAAAATAATCAATTGAATATTGTTTTAAGATCGACAGCAATTCTCATTGTTACTGTGCCTAGTTTTAAGAGGTAGAGTATCGTGTGACAAGCTTAGCTTTTTTAGATGACATAAATAATCATTAAAAATTAATTAAAATAAAAAACTGGTATAAATAATTATAACTTTAAGTGCCACAATTTACACCTTAGGTTTCTTGATAATTATTCTTTTCTAAATTAATTAAAAACAATGCATGATTAAATATTTTTTTATTTAAATAACATTTTAGTAACAGGAAATAATCGATTAGCTTTATTGATATTGTAAATTGATTATGAATTTACTTGTTGCATTATTATTTTCCATCCCTACCTAATTTTGTTTTTTATTGTAATAATTCGATTTAATTTTTCGGATAAAGAAAAATATTTATTTTTTTCTTAACTGCCGATTCATCTAATAATTTACGCGTTGTTTTGCTTATTAAACAAAAGGAAGGTACAGACAGAGGAAAAATCAGATGATTTATTCCTGTCCAAAACGAGAAAATAAGCAGAGGAGAAACCATTAAAGCCAACAAACGTGTAATATGCATAGAGAAAAAATGTAATAATTAAAAATTGTTTATTAAATCAGCTGGGATTGATGATCATCATTTAAAAATTGTATATAGAGTGTGAGACTCCAGTTAAAAAAAATCCATCATTATGACAGAAAAATATTCTCTTGTTTCTCGATATTGTAAAATGTAATATAACTTGACTATTTTTATAGTTGTGAGCATATAAATTATGTTTATATTTCATACAATATTTTTTCTCTTATATTAATTACATAATTTTGGTTCATGACACTTCATTCAGCTTAAATACAAAGTAACAACAAAAAGATATTATCCGCTTTTTGTTTATGAATAAAAAGCTCCATCCATGGAATATAATATTATTTAAATGAAGATAGTGTATTCTAAATCGTTACTAGTTACAAAATAAAAAATAATAATTTATTTATGAATGCAACAGATTTTCTAAAGTTGATTTCATAATATTTATCTATTAAGGAGACCAACCATTTTAAGTTTAATTTGCTCTGACAATGGAATAAACTGGTATATGCTTAAAAATGTCACCTTTTTCATCAATTCAAACCATCTACTTTTTGAATTTTCACAAATATAGTTGTTCTGATTTCATTTTAACTAAATAAGTTAAATAGAAAAATTTCTTTAAACATTAGCTTAAAAAATATGAATTAATGATTAAGTCAAGTATAACCTTAATTTTTGGATATAAATAATTAGCTACAAATATTATTTCTTAAATATAATATTCTGTAAACACAAGATTGATTAATTTATATGAGATAATTTTTAACCATTTAACATATATGTCCTAATTTTATTATTCATTGAAGTTGATCGGGATAAGTTTTTATTATTTTTTAAGGTTTATGAGTTATCTTGCAAAATCGAATTTAAAAATTTTTAAAAATAACTTGGAAAGAAAATTCTTGGTGATTCCCACATAAACTCCAACAAAGTATTCTGAATTAAAAAGGATATTTTTAGATATTAATTAGATTTTTTTATAAATTGAGCTGAAATTGAGCTTTTTTTCGAAATTATATAATCCTGGAAAGTTTCATATTTTAATTTATTTCCACAAATGAAATACGTTGATAAATATGATACTGCACCCTAAATTCATCCAAACTAGTTTATTGTGTCCATGAAATTTTTATCTCTATTTTTTTAATCATCCACTACCATGTTTATCAGATTTTACTTATTTTTACGATTTTGAAAACATCATAAAAGCCTTGGTATGATCGTTTAATGTTTCAAACCAAAAATCTGGATGAACCCTAAAATGGCACAAAACAACATATATTTTGAAATATAATGCTCTTTACATTTTCAGTAAAATCAACTTTTTTAATATTTTTTTTATAAAATCGGCTAATACATACACTAATGGATAGGATAGAAATAGTATAAATTTTTTTATGATGAAGAAATTTGTGACTGTTTTACTCGTCAATAAAAATTTAATGACATATATATGTAATAATATATTTCAAATAAGATATAAAAATGGCAAATCATTTGTTAAAATCTTTACATATTGGTAGCAAAAACAATAAAAGGATATATTATTACATTTCCTTAAATTATGAAATGTGAAAATCAGTTTATTCATCAATCTAAGGCATTCCGTTTTCATATTGATATCGAGGTTTCGGTAATTCATTAAATAGTTTTTATGATATATACTCTATTTTAAAAATATATATATAAAATAAAGCGGTTTCCAGATGGTGTAAATTCCATTGTCAAATAAATCTCTACACGAGACAAAAATGATGATTGAGCCTTCAAATACTGTTTGGAAATCAATATAATCGAAAAAAATATACAAAACTTCTTTCAGAAATTTAGGTTTATTTATTTAATAAACTAAAAATATTATAATTGCTACAAAATTTTTTTAGGGGTAAAAGCTAAAATATATACCAAAACAAATCATTGATCCGATCAATCAAAACATATTCAAATTAACTTTTGTATTATTATATAGGGAAAATGTTACACTTACTCCAATTTTTATAGATAGGCAATACATATCATTTATTTAAAACTATAATAAAAAATGGAAGTCTTGAGATTTTAAATATATTTTCATTTTAGTATTATAAAGAAACATGTGGACCTCCCCGTTTTTTAAAATATTTCATAAGAATATTGGCAGAACTCAGCATAGCATTCATTATCATGAAATCAAAGCATTGGTTATAAAAAAATGTTAGAATACACTTTAGGTCTATAATATGAAGTTTCTCAAAGTTTTTTCAAAAATTTTGTAACTATTACCATTCATGTCAACTAAAACAGACAAAAATATGAAGCTCTTTTTGAAGCCAATTATTGAAAGCAAATATTCAGAAAAGATTTAAGTTAATTTTTTTCATATGAGGTATTCATTTGATAAAAATTACGGATATATTTACCATTTGATGGATTGTTTTTACAAATTCCTAGTTTTTTTCTTCTGGTTAAAAACAGCAGAAAAACTTTAAAGTGTATATGAGGAAAGATTACTAGTCTATTTTGGTTTACCAAACATATTTCATAGTGATAACGGATGTGAATTTATGAACTCATAAATATGGACCATATAAAAAATAACGGAGAGGGGACGCAACATTTGTAAATGTTAGACCATGCTATTTCAAATTGCAAGTGATGGTGGAACGATTAAAGCTTTTTTCAACAAAGATCGCAGCAATGAAGCTGATTAAAATTTTTTTTTGATATTTACTTTTGGATGTCATGATTATTGCGCATAATGTAGCCCATGAACAACCCGAAACATGTCACGACAATGTAAACTCTCCATACAGTACCGTTTTTGGTAAAGTTTCAACCATTGGAATTTTTACAGATGTTTAAAAAATTTGATCATCTGAGGAGAAATTAAATAATGTTTTCGTAATTAAAAAAGAGCCTACTATTACTGATTCAGAAGTTAACAACATGGGACAACATTTAGCTCACTCGATATAAGGCATTCAAGCATAAGAACTCTTTGTCAGCTACCTATACTATGGCTGAATTTTATAATAATAAAAATTTATGTAGAAAAGGAAACAACATTGGGGATACGGGTAGCATTAAAAATCAAACCAACCCCCACTTAATTTACCTTGATTCCTTGTAAAATTATAAATGTATATCGATAAGGTTAAAACTGCTGCACTCTTGAATATAAACACGGTATATTTTATGGAAAATATCAACCAATTTTTTTGATGAATTTTCCATATAATAAAAATATTTTGATGAGAGAATCTGCATCAAAAATTCATTCAGATAATATTTTTGCATAAAGAAATGTAAATGCACAAACGGATTCAAGTATAATATATCTTGCAACAAATTATGATTAAATTTTCAAATGTTCAAGCTATCTAGTTGTTGCAACATCGGAGAATTATTTATCATGATAACAAACCTTGTGAGATATTATAACATTTTAGAATATATGACATTCATATCTTAAAAATTAAAACAGGCTGGCTAATTGATAGGCATATTAATATTTCATAAATATATTAAAGAATAATTTCATTTATTAAATGACAAAGTAATCCTCTTTTTGAGCTAAGCTTTACCGTGTATGAATTGGAATCGAATTAATTCAAATAGTTCATTTTAATTCTTGCTACTTAACCACAGTTTAAACATTATTAATCCAGTACATATAGTATCTGCTTATTAATCTCTAACCAAAAACCCTTTGAAAAAATTTCTAACTATTAAGAGTATATATTTGGTTTTTTGAGTGCATACTCAACGTTCAGGTAATGACCTGCAAAACCAAAGCAATACATATGATTGAAATAAATTTTACAGCCACTCAAGTGCATGGCATATCTCTAACGGAAAAAATTTATAACAAGCCAAGGAATTGCTTCCTTGATTGTGTTGAAACAGTTAATTATCACTATTCCATCAATATTAGAGTACAGATATTAAAAAATACCCATGAAATTATTGTTTCCCTGTTAGATCCATATTTAAAAACCATAGAGTTATATTTTTTAATTAATTTAAATTTTTATAAATAAACTCAAAGTAAAGAAATGTCAATAAAAATCACTTATAAAGTAATGTACTTTTGGCCTGATCAATTTATGATATTGCTAAAACTACAAATTTTGTTTCATTAATATTTAGTATAAATAGGAAAAAATATTATAATAGTAAAAATAAATGTGATTTTAATCTTACTTTTTTATGGAATAAACAAATAATAAGTACAATTTTATGTAAGGAAGCTAGAATACTGTTGAAAACGATTTAACCTATATGACTATGTCACTAAGGGTAAGAGATTAATTAAACCTAATATTTAATAAAAATTAAGTTTAAAAAAGAAGGAAATATGTACTTAAAAATGATGGAGAATTTTATACTAAAATTTTTAGAAAAACCCTTAATTTATGCTCAACAATATTTATAACTTTTTGAGTAATTGAAGATATCAAACTAATTTTTCTTTTTACCTTGTTGATTTCCAGGTATATGATTTTTTCACTATGATTTATATACTGTAACCTTTTGAAATTAACTACTATAAACAAATAGTATTTTGGATAATTATGATTAAATCAAAGCGACTTAATCCAACACGAAAAGAATAATGTAATTAGCAATTTTTGCTTACTAAAAACTTATATTCGTTTATTTTTTTATTGGTCATTTTTAATAGATAGTAAATGAAACATATTTTTAAAGTATTAAAATAAAATTAAAATTTTTACAAAACCACATATTTAAGTTAAAAAATCCTTAGAGATTTTAGCAGCAACTCTGTAACTTCTTTCCTAAGAATGGTTTAAGCTTAGTACATTATTCGAGCTATTATAGAAAAAGAAATCACATATAAAAGTTAGAATTGATTTCATCTATAGTAAACACATAATCCATGTTACAATATTTTTCATAGAAAAAACTTTTAATTAATACAATCATATCACAGAATTATCACCAATTCGAAGAAAAAATCTGTGTAATAGCTATCTTAATTTTTGTTGCAAAGGTTTTTAATGACATTATTTAGTCCTCTATAAAGAATTTAGCTTCCTATAACAAGCATAATGCCAAATATTTTTTAGATATTTTTGAATATATTATCATACGCAAATTAAGTGCGAATGATATTCTATCGCTATCCGGCGGAGACAGGATATTATACAAACATTTAGACGGTCTCATCGCACAGCGGAGGTACCACGCCTAGGGGTTTTCTATTTTGATATATTATTATGAATGTTTCATTTTTAAATGATTTGGAGTCGCCGACGCATTGCCTATTCCGTCGAGGGGATGACTCTCGACCGATCACGTCCATTTATGTGCGTCGGCTGCAGGGAAAACCTGTTGCCTCACTTCACAATATATTTTAATTTTTTATATCACAGGTAGTATTAGGAAGGAATTTAATACCATCAACCTTGGAATACATGAATATTGACTAAAATTTTAACTTTATTAGGAGATATAGTCTAATTTCATACATGGCTGAACTAATTAAAAAAATTTATTTAATTGCCAAAATATTAGTGGAATGTGCCGACAGAAATTCAGAAAATATATTTTAACAAAACTTCACTTATAAAAAGACATTATAGATGGATTTTTACTATTTATAGACAGTTTTATATTCAACTTTTTATAACCATTAATACACATATTGTATTTAAACAAAGTATGGTAAGCTACTTTTGAACAATGATGTATGAACTATCTAAACATTTATTCCCCGTTCTAAAGTAGTGATAAAAGTTAACAAATCCTCAAAATTTTTTCTTAAATATCAAAATAATATCATTTTTTCCAAAGATATTTCTTATATTAAAAGAACTCATATAATTTTACGAGAAATAATAAAATTATAAAACCTATAATGAATAATTACAAAAAGGAAATTTTAATTTTGAGTACAGTATGAATTTTTTTAGTTCCAAAGTGTTTATTGAAGCATTCAAAAAGTTGAAAATAATGAAATTTATGATTGCATTTTTGTACAAAAATTTAAGAGGCCAAATGAAATATAATCTATGTGATTTCTTGGTTTGAAATTGATTAAAATCATTTAAACAAATGTTAAAAATTATTATTTTTA
Organism: Sphaeromyxa zaharoni; assembly: GCA_001455285.1. NCBI lineage: Eukaryota > Metazoa > Cnidaria > Myxozoa > Bivalvulida > Sphaeromyxidae > Sphaeromyxa > Sphaeromyxa zaharoni. The sequence continues at coordinate 1,544 of LDMZ01026166.1, read as the reverse complement.
TTTATATAATTTTTATCTAAAATAAAGAAAGGTAACATATTTTATTTTAAAACGCGTACTTGAAGAAAAAATGAAATATATTATAAAAATATATCTATGATAATATTATTACAGTCAAAACTCCTTTCAATGATTTCTGAATCTAAATAATATACAATTAAAAAGTGATTAAACGTTGAGTGTGAATTATTAGAGTTACACCATTAATACTTTTTTCATTAAAGGTCAATCTCTTTAATTTAAAAAATTAAGCAAGATTATAGTTAAGGTTTTGTATATTAAAGACTAATAATCCGTATTCTGTGTAATATCGTTTTACTCAAAATAAAAATATTAAATTAATAAAAGATCAATGTAATAAAGAGTACTTCTTTAAGATAAATAAAGTATTTTTTTCTTCAAATTTCTATAACTAAAATTCAATAAACTTTTAAGCTACCATGAATAAATCCGAATGGTATTACAGAAAATATAAAGGTAATCATATAACGTTGATTAAATGATTCATTTATATTGTGTTTACAGAATCACCACCCGGAGAAAAATTTTACTGTAAAACTTATGACATTACAGTTTCCTGAACAGATCATTCATTAAGATTTTCATAATCTAATTTTACGTCACATAAGAACAAAAATCTAAGATCACAACTATAGTAGATCCAGATAATATAGAGTGAAAAATAATTTGAGGGTCATGAATTATTTGTAAATTCTCTTATTTCAATCCGAAAGGTATCCACTTCATTTTTATGAAAAATATTTATTTAAAAAGCATCAATATGTAATTTGTACCTTGACTAATTCAAAAAACACCGTTATCTAATTTATATTCACATTTTAGAATCAGTATTAAACTACAAAAAAGTAATTTCTAAGGGTTAAGAAAAGTTTCTAGGATTAAGTAACACTTTAGTACAAATATTTTTAAATGATTAATATTACTCATAAATAGAAAAAAATATTTATTAAATCATTTATCAAATACTCATATATCATTTTTTAAAATATCTTAGTAATTTTAGCAATTATTCTTTTTTTGCTTCAGCGTAAAATTATCCTATAATATAAAAGCAGTCATATCGCCGGTACGTTATTATCCAACATTATTCAATTAATTTCATTTCATTTTTCCTTGACTTATTCAATACAAATTCAGTACAATTTTACAAAATTTACGAATTAATCCTTATAAAGGTATAGTAACTATTAAAGTGTATTGCTTAATTTATCAACAGGTTTTAAAGGAATCTCTGGTTTGAAAGCTGTGACATGGTGTTAAAAGATGCCCTAATATTAAAAATATCCAAATATAAAAAAAGCGATACATTAAAATATAATCACATGTAATTTCTCAATATTAATTATTTTTCCTTTCACTACAATCCTTAGGAGAGAGCAAAATTACGTTTTGGCCTAACATATGGTATTTCTGCTGAGAAATAATGCGATCAGTAAATAAACAAATTCCTTATTTATTGACTTTATGATTTTGATAAATTTATTCATAATGAATTAGTAGTAATCACAAAACGTGATACTTAA
>LDMZ01026109.1:0-10996 GCA_001455285.1 Sphaeromyxa zaharoni | reverse complement strand
TTTTTTTAATTGTTTTAAAATAGAAAAATAAATTAAATTTACATTTATCAGAAGCGTTTTACTTAAATAAACCCGTAATGTTTTTATTTCATTGTTTTATCACTTTTCTTCTTGATATGGGTTTGGTAGGTTAAAAGTTAGAATAGTCAACTAGAATTCATAGAAAGATTACAAATGAGAAACTTTTTAATGATTTGAATATTTAGATTAAAACATAATATCTGAAAATCGCAACAATATTTAACTGTGTAATTTTTCTTCCATTAGTTTCAATAATATTAATTGATATTTATAATGATATTTATTTCGAACATAAAATAGAAGCTTTTAATTGAAAGGTTATTGATATATGTTCTAGTTAAAATTATCAGTGATTATCTATATTTATGTCAGCATCAATAAAAAATAATATATTAGGTATAAAATAGGTATATAATGTGTTTAAACTAAAAAATACTTATATTTTATAATTACGCAGTATGAACGTATTCAAATTTAAAAAATAATGTTTTTCATTACTTATTGTACAATAGTGGCACCTTATTGCATACTCCCTTTTGATACTATGTTAAAAAAATTAATAACTCCGTAATATATCAAATTCTTTGTAGAAGCATATTAAAATCCCGACAAAAATTTAAGTTAGTTACTTAGATATTTAATAACTCATAAATCGTGAATCTCAGTTTTGTTGTAAGCCTTTCAAATGTAAATGTTTCTCACTTATTTAGATTGACATCACAACAGGCTTCATTTTTTCATTGCTTTGAATCTTATTTGTGAGTCTTAGTTCATTTTAATGCCAAAAAACTAATTTTTAGTAGTACAGATCCCTTCTTCGCTTCGAATAAAAATCCAGATGTAAAGCTTCCTCATAAGATTTTACTCTTATATTCATCTAACATAATCCTTTTATAGAGATTCAGTGTTTATGGAGGATATAATTTCTGATGCCTTCCAAATACATTCCTATTTACTTTCCGTATATAGCGAACTTCAAACCAATAAAATTTCTAATTTAATTGTTCGTGCAAGTTATCTTTTAAATGTAACAAAATTGATCGATAAAAATTATCGGTACAAATCAGATACAGAATATTATTTTTGCTCGAATTGTAGGTGCTGATTCAATACCAAAAATTCAACCAATCCCAAAATTTTAATATTTTTTGGGAAGTTACCAGAAATACGATCAATTATCCTTTTTAATTGTTACCAAGAAAGATCTCTAGTACCGAGGATATCACATCTTATTAAAAATTGTAGATAATATTTGATTAATTGATGAAAGTAAAACGATTAATCATCCAACAAAAGAAACTAATATAAATTTTATTGACTTCTTCAAGAAAAGTTCATTGAGTGAAAGATGACAGTACCTAACTTTCGTGTAAAAATCACATAAACCCGGAAAAAGGGAGAAGGAATAAAGTTTAACTACATATCTCCACACAATATCTCTGAAATAACTTGAATATTTCATATCGAAGGGATTCATCTTATTATAACTAGTTGATCGTTAAATGGACTAATTTTTGCAACAAAAATTATTCTGTTGTAGTTCCGTGGTGATATTAATAAGTTGGCTGGAATATTTGAATCAACGGGGCTTGATAGGGCAAATTGACACTTTTTTGAAACGTTCTTTTACTTTTAATTATCTATTTTAGGAATCGATTCTGGGGATTATGTATGTAACAACTGCGGAATATTAATAAAATATTCCTGTAACAAAACAGCGGTAAATGTAATGGTTAATAGAGAACGTCTTTTAATCATTGTTTTTATAGATTATGATCATTGATGAAAATGCTGGGTCATGAGTTTGAACATTTTTAAGTGTTTCGAAACACGATTTTTTACGTAAATTGGATCTTTACATTAACTTATACATTCACGCTATCAATATGTGATGGTAAAATCAAGTTTGTTGATGTCGTGAGTTGTTTAAACTAACCGTCGAATGAAAAGTTTCTTCAATTCTAGTAGACGTAATTTCGTCGATCAAAGAACAATACCTGTAGAAAAAAATATTAAATCTTTTTATCTCGAAAAATCCTTCCTATTTTTATGAATAATCGTTGTTTCAAAAATATATATTCCATTTTTAGAAAAACGTATGTACAATAACTATTATAAATAAAATATTGGCTGATAATTTTTTCATAAATATTCACAATATAAATGAAAAATTTAAGTAAATACAATTGAATGCAAATAAGAATAATTAGGTTAAAAATATTCATATAAGCATTTATCATATGTATTTTGACACAAATATTTTCTAAAAATGATACACGTTACAGAATGCAAAAAATATAAAAATTTTAATTAAAATTTAGGAATGATTCGCTTCAAAATATAATAAATTTTTTTAAATATTTCCCTCTACAAAAAATCTGGTTTAATTAAAAAACAAGTTCCTTAACCAAGATAAATATAAATAAACCCACAAATAGAGCTTTTATATTAGACCCAATTTTAGATAGAAATTATAGGTTAGATTTTTATAATATATTCAACTGAGTATAAGATTTGTTTCAAAAGAATAACGATAATCAAATAATTTCAAATTAAGAAGAAATAATATTATGGCTGTTAAATTAATAAAAAATTAACAATAATAAATTCAATACTAAATAGACAAACATACGTAAAATAGGTCTAGTATCAAAATTTACATGGCCTAACTCGCCATTACCGTAAAGTACACATTCGTAATTTTAAATATTCCATGCTAAAATTTAATTATTATCACTTATAAAACAAACTTCATATCTTATTTGATCCTTTTATTTATTTTATTAATAGTTTGCTAACAATCATTAATTAATCACTCTTTTTAAATGGTATATATAATGTAAGTAAGCAAATTTATAACTTTTACAAAATAAAAATTTTTCGTTAAAAAACATGTTAAATTTTAATACCTCTTTCAGTAATTTTTTCATTTTACGCACGACTTGAATAAAGGCATAAAATCCATGTACTTATTTTGCTAAGGTTACAAAAAGTATTAAATACACACCTTCTTTTAAGATTTCAAGAACTAACGTTCGTAAATTTTTTCCAGCCTTTCAGTATTTGTCAACTTTACTAGTATGAACATTTCTATTTCCTACCTACTGTAAGCAACAATGAAATGGGTTCAGTATTGTATTTCATTGCTAGCTCAATTATAACATTATTTTGTATAAGAGAAGGTTTAAAGTTAGTATCCTCTCCACCGGTAGATCTAAGCGCCATATATGCTGTAACATGAATATCTTTTAGATTTTATATCCAAGATATAGATTTGAACATATTTGCCACTTAGTTTTATTGTCTTAAATTCAAAAAAATACGGAAGAGACTCATCTAATAGGGTAATAAATATATTAAATTTGGATTTTGAACAATGAGGGCAAAGTTCATAATTATCCAAGAATTCATTAATACACAATTCGATAAGGTTAAACAATTCAATATTTTATATAGCCCTTATTCATACAGTTTTTATAATTCATTCCATGTATATATTGAACTATCAAAGTAGAAGACCATTGTATACAATGAATCTCTGATCCTAACCAATGAAGCTAGAAAATTTAGTTCTATCATAAATTTCAACCACAAGATATGATTCAAAGTAATTTGTATTTAAATTTTCTAGAGATATATTGAGATATTTTCTTATTTAACACTTTTTTATGTGCCATACTATAAAAAAAATATTTTCAAAAACACAATGCTATTTTTTTTATAATAAAGAGACTTTCTATATACTCTATCTTTTATAAGGCTTTGCCAGCTACTCTTTCCTTTCCGTACTTTAGAACATACCCGAAATATTTGTAGCCCAATTAGATTGAAATCGTCAACACATCTGAAAGTATAGCTTCAGCTATTTTTGAAACTCATATCTGTTTACTAAATAAAATTTTCCCGTAGTATATTTAGGAGATACAATATTTACTCAAAAAAATCCACTTTAGTTAAATTTTATGAGATATATGTGCAAAAATATTTAAAAATACCACTTCAGAAAAAAATTAGCTGCTAAATTTACGATAATAAACAAAAGACCTTATTCTTAAATAAATGACAACTCAAAATAATTATTTTATTACTAAAAAAGGGTGTTTTGATTGAGAAAATATTATAAAGAACTACTTAAGACAAGTAATCAGTTAAATTGGTTTAAAAAATAGGAAACTTTGTAAACATCCTGGGCATAAAAATTGATATTTGATAGGTGAACATAGAATTTTTATATTCTTATTCCAAGTCGGGATACCTACGGTGTCACATAGGAATTCTGGTAGTTAAAAACCTTTTTTACTTTAAATAAAAAAAATATTTTTCTTTATACATCTTATTTACTTATAATTATAATAAAAACTGTACTTCTTTGAAAGAGATCTTATTACGAAACATATATTTATCGTGGACCTTGCATTAGTAATATACGAAAAATTACAATCAATTCATTCTTGAATACTTTTATGAGAAAAAGTTGCAAGGTTTACTAAACCATAATTCGAATATATTCTCACTATCCCCTCACAATTATGGAATTATCGATGTTATTTGACATAGTATAGATAAAGGTAGTAGTAAGCCAATAAATCCTGTTCCTTATTGACCTCCTAAGGCTCTCTGGGAAGAGATCCAAAAATAAATAACATAAATGTTCGATACAAATGTAATTTCTCAAATATCTAGCCTATGTTGTTCCCCTGTATTATTAGTTCAGAAAAAGATGATACGTATCGTTTTTGTGTAGATTTCCGAAAATTAAAAATTGTAACAAAAAAGGATGGTTACCTACGGTCATTGATAAACAAGTCATTTGAACGACTTAGTGGATCTAAATATTTTAAGATTTAGATTTGAAAAACGGCTATTGACAATATGTCCTAGATTCCCAGAGAGATGTACAATAGAATTCTTTATCCGGGCATGGGGGTGTATCAGTTAAATGTCTTGACGTTTGACTTGACAAATGACCTTCAACATTCCAGAGAATGATGGATTGTGTTCTAGTTAATATCTCAAATTTTTTGGATTATTTGGATGATATCATAATATACAATGTATCAATCGCGAAGGGTATTAATTATGAGGTTCTGGAAAGAATTTTCAAAACTTGCGAAAAGCTTAAGATAAGTTAAAAGCGAGGAAATATAAATAATCGTTAAAGAAAATAAGTACCTTGGCTATTTGATTTCAGAAGTAGGTATAAGGTCCGATCAATCGCACACTAAAGCGATAAAAAAATGAAAATTTTTAAGAATCTAGATGAACTACGATTTTTTTAGGTACCAATAATTTTTTTACAAATTAATAAAAAACAATGCAAATCAAGCGCCACCTTTAATTCCCTCCTATGTAAAATTTCTAAATGGTTATGGAGCCCAGATCATCAAATAGCGTTTTATCTCTAATTGAAGCAGTTATAGTGCACCCTACAGTCTTTTTCCGTAACACAATCACTTTTTTAATTGATTTATGATGCTTCGGATAAAGGAGTGAGAGATTTTTTATCTCATGTTCTAGGTGGAGTCCAGAAAAAAATTCGATTTGCAAGCCAGTAATCTGCGTCGACTCAAAGAAGCTATTCATGGCTGGATAGAAAAAAATACGCAATAATATTTGGAATACATAAATTTAGGCATTGTTTGTTCGGTTAAAGGTCCGAGATATTAATTAATCATAATCCTTTGCCGCATATTCATAGTATGAATGGCCCAATGCGAAGAAGAACTGGATGGATTATGAAACTGAAGGAACTTATATATTATATGTTTTACACTCCTGGGAAGATGAACGGCATAATAGATAGCCTTTCTAGGTCTACGGCACATTTTGACATAAAGCTAATTTCGCTTTCGTGTCTGAGCAAACCATTGATCGGACTTTGAAAGGAGTAAAGGATATTTTACCAAATCCAACTATAGACACAGATGCAAAGGGTTCGGGGTTTAAGGAATGGTTGAAAGCATAAAATTATTTGACAGTATGTGAGGGTCTCTTGTGCCATCATTTTTGGAAAAGCAAAAAAGTAGCCTTCCCCTCTCATTACGGCCAATGATCTCCAAATCTGCCCATAATAAAAGTTTGAAACATTTTGGTATGGAAAAAATACACGCCATAATTTGTTCAAAATTCTACTGGCCTAACCAAATGGAGGATTCGAAAAAGTGGGCTGGTAGCTGCGAAACATGTTTATTAAACAAATCGAATAATTATACCCATAATACAAATCTTAGTCAAATCAATTGTAACAAACCTTTCTGTCTGCGGCATATAAAGTTTACAGGATCTCTTTAACCAACCAAGGATGGTACCATATATATTATCGTTTTGTTTCGATCACTTTACCGAGTGAATCAAAGCCTTGGCCGTTTCGTATCAAAAATCTCTAACTGCCAAATGGGACTTCTAAAATTGTTTATTACCACTTTCCGTATCCCCGATCAGGTTCCCTCTGATCACAGCTATTCAAGTAAATATGTAAGGTATTTAATATTGTAAAATCTCGTACAACTCCCTACCATACAAGCGGAACCGATCAATTGGAGAATTCAAATAGGATCACCAAAAAATATTTGAGACATCGTGAATGAGTATTAAGACGATTAGGACCAGTACCTGCATTAAATTTTAATGTCTATAAGAAATTTAATTGAATCTTCGACAAAGTATACTCAGTCTGAATTAGTTTATGTAATCAGGTGTAGAACCCCCTTAGATTTGAGCTTGATTACCTGAAAGTTATAGCTCTTAAACCCATATTCGATGACTGTATAAATAGTCTGAATAATAGAATTATTCACGTACGTAAAACTGCAAGTTCTAATTCGAGAAAAGTCAAGAGCGACAGAGGAAAAACCATGTAATATCTTTTATTTCAAAAAGAATAATTGTTATTGTTAAAAACAAACAAAATAACAAATTAGACCCTTTTTTTGAAAGACTCTATTTGATCACAAAAGAGATTCATCATGTTTATGACGTAGAAAGTCTAAATGAACCCAAAACTTAGGTGAACTTATATCATGATCTGTAAAATTCTTATAAAGGTTCGGAAACCGTTTATGAAGAAAATGAATCGATATTATTTAGTGTAAACGCAAAGGACCAAAATTCCTTAAGAATTCTGTGACAAAGCTTTAAGGAACCGGAATAATTCAATATAATCTAATTACGTATTTATTGTATAAAGGTGGGTGGCGGCACACCTTAGTATTAATCCATTATACGGTCGTATAGAAATGTCGATTGGTTCCCTTGATCTTATTTGAATTGATTTTTATTGTTGGGGAAACCCTAAAGAAATTCGGTTACATAGTTAAAACAAAAGGCCATTAATCATTTATTGAGGATAATTTATGGCGCGTGTTAGAAAATCAAGGGTGATCAACAACTACTAAATTTGTTTATAATAGTTTTCACCCAAAAAATCGTTTCATATATGAATTTATTATGTATAAATTTTGGAAATCTGAAAGTTCTGCCTTTTTTACGTCATTTTTAATAAAAATATCCTTCAAACCTAATATATGTTTAATCAAATATAAAGGGTTTGAGTATTAGTTTGGTGCGTAATTTATCGGTCACCCTGTATTAAAAAGAATAGCGATAATAGTTTTAAATACATGACAGTTATATTTTCTGTGGTAATGCCTAGATATTTGGGGTAAATTACATATATACATTCTCAGCTACATTGGGTATTAATACAATAGGAGGGTAATAGAAACATCTATAAACCTAAATAAATGCATATCTAATTGATTTTAAAATAATATACCTAAGAAAAGAGACAAATAATAAAATAAAAGTTAAATAACTAAATGGGTATGTACAAACTGTCAAACAACTGATATTCCTTTCTTAATAATTAAAAAAGGTCCTTGAATGGATAAAAAAATGCAAAAGAAAATGGAGCGAAAAGATTACAAGCCATCCATAATCTACTGAGTATAAAAAATTAAGAACCAAGATCTTTTTATTTATCACAAATCCTCATGTTTATAAACGTAAAGTACTAATATCCAATAATTCAAATCTATTCTATTAGCTAGCAAAAGTATGAGAGCGAATCAAAGATACCAATAAAGCAAATTTTAAAATTAATGTCAGAGCGATACTGAATAACCTCCTGAGTATTCACGATAAAGAACTAAAGAAGTTTCGTAAACTACGAGTCAATAAGATTTAAAACAAAATACCATTAAGAAATTTAAATATGATTACTGTATCCCACCAAAAAATATTCTCACAAAATTAAGTGATAATAGTGAATGTTCGAAGATTTCGATAGAAATAATTTTTGGATATCCAAATCCCACTGACCGATGGATAATCATTGAATCAGATATATGCCACAATTTATTAAGTACAGCAATCAGGCACTTCTACAAAATCACTTATTACCCTAAAAATAATACAATATCTTTAGGGAGCGGATTAACTATAGACCAATTAACAAATTTGAAAGGATTCCATGATGTTGATAAAGTCAATGATTAAACAGACAAGAGATCTATTAATATTAAAGCTTCAAAATCAGTAAAGTATGAAACTCTATTATATGGAAGTCATAAAATTAAAGTTTACAGAGCTATCTATCTGCAAGGCAGACTGTATGAAGCAAACTGAAGCTATTAAATAGGCTATTTTTAAGACATCGCAGCGATTATTCTGAAATTTATAGGTCAATGCAAATAGTAATACAGTCCGACATCGATATATGGCGCTAGTTGGGATCTAAAAAATACAACCGCGTTGTATCTGATTTCGCCTAATACCGATTTGATTTGTCAATTTTTAGTCAAATTTTAATCAAATTTTTGAATAGAGAGATACTTTGTTGTCCAAGACCCTATCGCGCTTTACCGATGAGTCTTATATCGATGTCTACCAGAATATTGTAACAATACTTCATTAATATTAATAAATGACAAAAATACTTCATAAAGGTAAAGTATAAAAATTTGAATCTCATTAACCTCCACAAAGGAAAATCTGTGTGACTAACATAACTATGATAATCTATTTTAATAAGGTTTATTGCAGTTTAGAAAAATGGAAGCATCACATGGCTATTTCATGGACAATCATGAAGGGGGTGTGCTGAAGAAGCATTCTCACAAAAATAGATCAGTTAAAATAATCTATAACTCTATTATACTTTATTTTTAAACCCACAATAGATCTTCCGTTTAATAATTAATGCCGAATTCATATACATCTCCAGCAGACAATAATCTGAAAACAACTAAATTAGGATCATGTGTGATTGAACTGGTGATGATGACACTTCGTTAAAGGAAAAACAAAAATTTTGCTATTTTACGATTAATTGACATTTTTAATTTCAAATTATAAACAAAATATTGGTAGTGAAGTATACAGGAAAGATTATAGGCTATTTTTACTTTTGATCTTTTTTTTTCCTAGAATCATACTTGCATTAATATCCAGAGAAATCTTGAAAAAGCTTATCCTTAGAGGGTCGTTTTCAGCAGCAACCTACCCACAAATATTTTTTAAGATGTCGAAACTATTTTTTTGATAAAAAATCGATCTAGACGATATCATTATAGAGTAACATTAAATAAATTAAAAAATTTCTGCAAAAAAATTTAAGTGAAAAGATAGATCAAGACAGTAGAAATTTGGAATATCGCCTTTAATAATATTTATCATTCAAAACATTATACCTAAGATATAATAATGAAATAACATTGGAAAAGAAGATTTCCGACATAGGTTATACAATGGGAGCTTTTATATATAGAATATATTATATTCCCAGATATTGCAACGTTCGTCTAATTGAAAAATGTGAGTAAAAAATATCAACAGTAAATGGAACACTCGGAGAATTATAGATATAAAGAGATTTTTAAAACTATGGTTAAAACCAAAATGAATGCAACGAAGATGTTCTATAATATCTAAAAAAGCAGAAATGAAGGATATTCCGAGGAAATATTTATTATAAACACCTTCTTTTTTTAAAGTGGATGTAAAAAAATAACACCCAGAAGACGAGAAATATAGAATGTTCACATAATTTTCATAGATCATCCGTCGGCTTCAATAATTTTCAAGTTAATAAGTACCGAAACCGGTCTATCAAGTAATCATACTATGATATTACAATCAAACAGTGGATGTCTATATGATAAAAATATCAATTTTGCTAATAAATACATAGGAGAAAAGTAAAATTATATAAATTTTCTTTATTTCCCCGTTTTCAACACTATGAACCTAAAATCTCAGTAAGATTTTTTCAGGTCTTGTACGTCAGTTGAAACCTCTGTATTACAATCTCAAGTGTGTTTAATGTAGAAGCCCATATTAATAATTGAGATCTTATACTGCCGTCAGATATTCGACTAAAAGATGAAGATAAAATACGTTCTTTCAATTGCAAAGAGCTTCAATATAAAACTTCTTAACGTTCAGGATCTAAAAAATTCGTTTAGCTAAAGTTTCTTTTGATATAGAATTTGTTGTAACTGTAGTGAATAAAAAAAATCAACCATGAAAATCTTATCGCAACCTCAGAAAACATTTTAAAAAATTTGAATCATGAAATAATGTTTTGCCATTTCCTTTGGTGAGATATATATTAAGAAAATTTATTGTATCGGATAACAGTGCCACTTTTTGCTACTATAGAGCACAAAACGAGAGTAAATCGTTTTTTAAATGCAAAAGTTTTCATATTTTCTATGATCGAACACCTAAAAATTTTAATAGGGAAATCACAAAATGCTGTTGCAGTAAGTGTAAATAAGGGTTTGAAGTATGAAAATTTAAAATTATTTGTCATAATAACATTTAATTATCGTAATTAACTTTTCAAGACTATCAAAAGACTATCCCAATTTTTTTTTCTTAGCTATGGAGGAAAAAACCTTTACCTGCTCTATATGACTTTGGAGGCGGTTCAGTAAGATGGAACTTACCTCCAGCCCGCTTTCGCGTCAGGTTA
>LDMZ01026108.1:0-10308 GCA_001455285.1 Sphaeromyxa zaharoni | reverse complement strand
TTGTTGTAAGCCTTTCAAATGTAAAAGTTTCTCGCTTATTTAGATTGATATCACAACAGGCTTCATTTTTTCATTGCTTTGAATCTTATTTGTGAGTCTTAGCTCATTTTTATGCCAAAAAACTAATTTTTAATAGTACAGGTCCCTTCTTCGCTTCGAATAAAAATTCAGATGTAAAGCTTCCTCATAAGATTTTACTCTTATATTCATCTAACAAAATCCTTTTATAGAGATTCAGTGTTTATGGAGGATATAATTTCTGATGCCCTCCAAATACATTCCTATTTACTTTCCGTATATAACGAACTTCAAACCAATAAAATTTCAAATTTAATTGTTCGTGCAAGTTATCTTTTAAATGTAACAAAATTGATCGATTAAAATTATCGGTACAAATCAGATACAGAATATTATTTTTGCTCGAATTGTAGGTGCTGATTCAATACCAAAAATTCAACCAATCCCAAAATTTTAATATTTTTTGGGAAGTTACCAGAAATACGATCAATTATCCTTTTTAATTGTTACCAAGAAAGATCTCTAGTACCGAGGATATCACATCTTATTAAAAATTGTAGATAATATTTGATTAATTGATGAAAGTAAAACGATTAATCATCCAACAAAAGAAACTAATATAAATTTTATTGACTTCTTCAAGAAAAGTTCATTGAGTGAAAGATGACAGTACCTAACTTTCGTGTAAAAATCACATAAACCCGGAAAAAGGGAGAAGGAATAAAGTTTAACTACATATCTCCACACAATATCTCTGAAATAACTTGAATATTTCATATCGAAGGGATTCATCTTATTATAACTAGTTGATCGTTAAATGGACTAATTTTTGCAACAAAAATTATTCTGTTGTAGTTCCGTGGTGATATTAATAAGTTGGCTGGAATATTTGAATCAACGGGGCTTGATAGGGCAAATTGACACTTTTTTGAAACGTTCTTTTACTTTTAATTATCTATTTTAGGAATCGATTCTGGGGATTATGTATGTAACAACTGCGGAATATTAATAAAATATTCCTGTAACAAAACAGCGGTAAATGTAATGGTTAATAGAGAACGTCTTTTAATCATTGTTTTTATAGATTATGATCATTGATGAAAATGCTGGGTCATGAGTTTGAACATTTTTAAGTGTTTCGAAACACGATTTTTTACGTAAATTGGATCTTTACATTAACTTATACATTCACGCTATCAATATGTGATGGTAAAATCAAGTTTGTTGATGTCGTGAGTTGTTTAAACTAACCGTCGAATGAAAAGTTTCTTCAATTCTAGTAGACGTAATTTCGTCGATCAAAGAACAATACCTGTAGAAAAAAATATTAAATCTTTTTATCTCGAAAAATCCTTCCTATTTTTATGAATAATCGTTGTTTCAAAAATATATATTCCATTTTTAGAAAAACGTATGTACAATAACTATTATAAATAAAATATTGGCTGATAATTTTTTCATAAATATTCACAATATAAATGAAAAATTTAAGTAAATACAATTGAATGCAAATAAGAATAATTAGGTTAAAAATATTCATATAAGCATTTATCATATGTATTTTGACACAAATATTTTCTAAAAATGATACACGTTACAGAATGCAAAAAATATAAAAATTTTAATTAAAATTTAGGAATGATTCGCTTCAAAATATAATAAATTTTTTTAAATATTTCCCTCTACAAAAAATCTGGTTTAATTAAAAAACAAGTTCCTTAACCAAGATAAATATAAATAAACCCACAAATAGAGCTTTTATATTAGACCCAATTTTAGATAGAAATTATAGGTTAGATTTTTATAATATATTCAACTGAGTATAAGATTTGTTTCAAAAGAATAACGATAATCAAATAATTTCAAATTAAGAAGAAATAATATTATGGCTGTTAAATTAATAAAAAATTAACAATAATAAATTCAATACTAAATAGACAAACATACGTAAAATAGGTCTAGTATCAAAATTTACATGGCCTAACTCGCCATTACCGTAAAGTACACATTCGTAATTTTAAATATTCCATGCTAAAATTTAATTATTATCACTTATAAAACAAACTTCATATCTTATTTGATCCTTTTATTTATTTTATTAATAGTTTGCTAACAATCATTAATTAATCACTCTTTTTAAATGGTATATATAATGTAAGTAAGCAAATTTATAACTTTTACAAAATAAAAATTTTTCGTTAAAAAACATGTTAAATTTTAATACCTCTTTCAGTAATTTTTTCATTTTACGCACGACTTGAATAAAGGCATAAAATCCATGTACTTATTTTGCTAAGGTTACAAAAAGTATTAAATACACACCTTCTTTTAAGATTTCAAGAACTAACGTTCGTAAATTTTTTCCAGCCTTTCAGTATTTGTCAACTTTACTAGTATGAACATTTCTATTTCCTACCTACTGTAAGCAACAATGAAATGGGTTCAGTATTGTATTTCATTGCTAGCTCAATTATAACATTATTTTGTATAAGAGAAGGTTTAAAGTTAGTATCCTCTCCACCGGTAGATCTAAGCGCCATATATGCTGTAACATGAATATCTTTTAGATTTTATATCCAAGATATAGATTTGAACATATTTGCCACTTAGTTTTATTGTCTTAAATTCAAAAAAATACGGAAGAGACTCATCTAATAGGGTAATAAATAT
Source organism: Sphaeromyxa zaharoni (assembly GCA_001455285.1). Taxonomy (NCBI): domain Eukaryota; kingdom Metazoa; phylum Cnidaria; class Myxozoa; order Bivalvulida; family Sphaeromyxidae; genus Sphaeromyxa; species Sphaeromyxa zaharoni. The sequence goes on along the minus strand of LDMZ01026108.1, from coordinate 7,620 downwards.
ATTAAATTTGGATTTTGAACAATGAGGGCAAAGTTCATAATTATCCAAGAATTCATTAATACACAATTCGATAAGGTTAAACAATTCAATATTTTATATAGCCCTTATTCATACAGTTTTTATAATTCATTCCATGTATATATTGAACTATCAAAGTAGAAGACCATTGTATACAATGAATCTCTGATCCTAACCAATGAAGCTAGAAAATTTAGTTCTATCATAAATTTCAACCACAAGATATGATTCAAAGTAATTTGTATTTAAATTTTCTAGAGATATATTGAGATATTTTCTTATTTAACACTTTTTTATGTGCCATACTATAAAAAAAATATTTTCAAAAACACAATGCTATTTTTTTTATAATAAAGAGACTTTCTATATACTCTATCTTTTATAAGGCTTTGCCAGCTACTCTTTCCTTTCCGTACTTTAGAACATACCCGAAATATTTGTAGCCCAATTAGATTGAAATCGTCAACACATCTGAAAGTATAGCTTCAGCTATTTTTGAAACTCATATCTGTTTACTAAATAAAATTTTCCCGTAGTATATTTAGGAGATACAATATTTACTCAAAAAAATCCACTTTAGTTAAATTTTATGAGATATATGTGCAAAAATATTTAAAAATACCACTTCAGAAAAAAATTAGCTGCTAAATTTACGATAATAAACAAAAGACCTTATTCTTAAATAAATGACAACTCAAAATAATTATTTTATTACTAAAAAAGGGTGTTTTGATTGAGAAAATATTATAAAGAACTACTTAAGACAAGTAATCAGTTAAATTGGTTTAAAAAATAGGAAACTTTGTAAACATCCTGGGCATAAAAATTGATATTTGATAGGTGAACATAGAATTTTTATATTCTTATTCCAAGTCGGGATACCTACGGTGTCACATAGGAATTCTGGTAGTTAAAAACCTTTTTTACTTTAAATAAAAAAAATATTTTTCTTTATACATCTTATTTACTTATAATTATAATAAAAACTGTACTTCTTTGAAAGAGATCTTATTACGAAACATATATTTATCGTGGACCTTGCATTAGTAATATACGAAAAATTACAATCAATTCATTCTTGAATACTTTTATGAGAAAAAGTTGCAAGGTTTACTAAACCATAATTCGAATATATTCTCACTATCCCCTCACAATTATGGAATTATCGATGTTATTTGACATAGTATAGATAAAGGTAGTAGTAAGCCAATAAATCCTGTTCCTTATTGACCTCCTAAGGCTCTCTGGGAAGAGATCCAAAAATAAATAACATAAATGTTCGATACAAATGTAATTTCTCAAATATCTAGCCTATGTTGTTCCCCTGTATTATTAGTTCAGAAAAAGATGATACGTATCGTTTTTGTGTAGATTTCCGAAAATTAAAAATTGTAACAAAAAAGGATGGTTACCTACGGTCATTGATAAACAAGTCATTTGAACGACTTAGTGGATCTAAATATTTTAAGATTTAGATTTGAAAAACGGCTATTGACAATATGTCCTAGATTCCCAGAGAGATGTACAATAGAATTCTTTATCCGGGCATGGGGGTGTATCAGTTAAATGTCTTGACGTTTGACTTGACAAATGACCTTCAACATTCCAGAGAATGATGGATTGTGTTCTAGTTAATATCTCAAATTTTTTGGATTATTTGGATGATATCATAATATACAATGTATCAATCGCGAAGGGTATTAATTATGAGGTTCTGGAAAGAATTTTCAAAACTTGCGAAAAGCTTAAGATAAGTTAAAAGCGAGGAAATATAAATAATCGTTAAAGAAAATAAGTACCTTGGCTATTTGATTTCAGAAGTAGGTATAAGGTCCGATCAATCGCACACTAAAGCGATAAAAAAATGAAAATTTTTAAGAATCTAGATGAACTACGATTTTTTTAGGTACCAATAATTTTTTTACAAATTAATAAAAAACAATGCAAATCAAGCGCCACCTTTAATTCCCTCCTATGTAAAATTTCTAAATGGTTATGGAGCCCAGATCATCAAATAGCGTTTTATCTCTAATTGAAGCAGTTATAGTGCACCCTACAGTCTTTTTCCGTAACACAATCACTTTTTTAATTGATTTATGATGCTTCGGATAAAGGAGTGAGAGATTTTTTATCTCATGTTCTAGGTGGAGTCCAGAAAAAAATTCGATTTGCAAGCCAGTAATCTGCGTCGACTCAAAGAAGCTATTCATGGCTGGATAGAAAAAAATACGCAATAATATTTGGAATACATAAATTTAGGCATTGTTTGTTCGGTTAAAGGTCCGAGATATTAATTAATCATAATCCTTTGCCGCATATTCATAGTATGAATGGCCCAATGCGAAGAAGAACTGGATGGATTATGAAACTGAAGGAACTTATATATTATATGTTTTACACTCCTGGGAAGATGAACGGCATAATAGATAGCCTTTCTAGGTCTACGGCACATTTTGACATAAAGCTAATTTCGCTTTCGTGTCTGAGCAAACCATTGATCGGACTTTGAAAGGAGTAAAGGATATTTTACCAAATCCAACTATAGACACAGATGCAAAGGGTTCGGGGTTTAAGGAATGGTTGAAAGCATAAAATTATTTGACAGTATGTGAGGGTCTCTTGTGCCATCATTTTTGGAAAAGCAAAAAAGTAGCCTTCCCCTCTCATTACGGCCAATGATCTCCAAATCTGCCCATAATAAAAGTTTGAAACATTTTGGTATGGAAAAAATACACGCCATAATTTGTTCAAAATTCTACTGGCCTAACCAAATGGAGGATTCGAAAAAGTGGGCTGGTAGCTGCGAAACATGTTTATTAAACAAATCGAATAATTATACCCATAATACAAATCTTAGTCAAATCAATTGTAACAAACCTTTCTGTCTGCGGCATATAAAGTTTACAGGATCTCTTTAACCAACCAAGGATGGTACCATATATATTATCGTTTTGTTTCGATCACTTTACCGAGTGAATCAAAGCCTTGGCCGTTTCGTATCAAAAATCTCTAACTGCCAAATGGGACTTCTAAAATTGTTTATTACCACTTTCCGTATCCCCGATCAGGTTCCCTCTGATCACAGCTATTCAAGTAAATATGTAAGGTATTTAATATTGTAAAATCTCGTACAACTCCCTACCATACAAGCGGAACCGATCAATTGGAGAATTCAAATAGGATCACCAAAAAATATTTGAGACATCGTGAATGAGTATTAAGACGATTAGGACCAGTACCTGCATTAAATTTTAATGTCTATAAGAAATTTAATTGAATCTTCGACAAAGTATACTCAGTCTGAATTAGTTTATGTAATCAGGTGTAGAACCCCCTTAGATTTGAGCTTGATTACCTGAAAGTTATAGCTCTTAAACCCATATTCGATGACTGTATAAATAGTCTGAATAATAGAATTATTCACGTACGTAAAACTGCAAGTTCTAATTCGAGAAAAGTCAAGAGCGACAGAGGAAAAACCATGTAATATCTTTTATTTCAAAAAGAATAATTGTTATTGTTAAAAACAAACAAAATAACAAATTAGACCCTTTTTTTGAAAGACTCTATTTGATCACAAAAGAGATTCATCATGTTTATGACGTAGAAAGTCTAAATGAACCCAAAACTTAGGTGAACTTATATCATGATCTGTAAAATTCTTATAAAGGTTCGGAAACCGTTTATGAAGAAAATGAATCGATATTATTTAGTGTAAACGCAAAGGACCAAAATTCCTTAAGAATTCTGTGACAAAGCTTTAAGGAACCGGAATAATTCAATATAATCTAATTACGTATTTATTGTATAAAGGTGGGTGGCGGCACACCTTAGTATTAATCCATTATACGGTCGTATAGAAATGTCGATTGGTTCCCTTGATCTTATTTGAATTGATTTTTATTGTTGGGGAAACCCTAAAGAAATTCGGTTACATAGTTAAAACAAAAGGCCATTAATCATTTATTGAGGATAATTTATGGCGCGTGTTAGAAAATCAAGGGTGATCAACAACTACTAAATTTGTTTATAATAGTTTTCACCCAAAAAATCGTTTCATATATGAATTTATTATGTATAAATTTTGGAAATCTGAAAGTTCTGCCTTTTTTACGTCATTTTTAATAAAAATATCCTTCAAACCTAATATATGTTTAATCAAATATAAAGGGTTTGAGTATTAGTTTGGTGCGTAATTTATCGGTCACCCTGTATTAAAAAGAATAGCGATAATAGTTTTAAATACATGACAGTTATATTTTCTGTGGTAATGCCTAGATATTTGGGGTAAATTACATATATACATTCTCAGCTACATTGGGTATTAATACAATAGGAGGGTAATAGAAACATCTATAAACCTAAATAAATGCATATCTAATTGATTTTAAAATAATATACCTAAGAAAAGAGACAAATAATAAAATAAAAGTTAAATAACTAAATGGGTATGTACAAACTGTCAAACAACTGATATTCCTTTCTTAATAATTAAAAAAGGTCCTTGAATGGATAAAAAAATGCAAAAGAAAATGGAGCGAAAAGATTACAAGCCATCCATAATCTACTGAGTATAAAAAATTAAGAACCAAGATCTTTTTATTTATCACAAATCCTCATGTTTATAAACGTAAAGTACTAATATCCAATAATTCAAATCTATTCTATTAGCTAGCAAAAGTATGAGAGCGAATCAAAGATACCAATAAAGCAAATTTTAAAATTAATGTCAGAGCGATACTGAATAACCTCCTGAGTATTCACGATAAAGAACTAAAGAAGTTTCGTAAACTACGAGTCAATAAGATTTAAAACAAAATACCATTAAGAAATTTAAATATGATTACTGTATCCCACCAAAAAATATTCTCACAAAATTAAGTGATAATAGTGAATGTTCGAAGATTTCGATAGAAATAATTTTTGGATATCCAAATCCCACTGACCGATGGATAATCATTGAATCAGATATATGCCACAATTTATTAAGTACAGCAATCAGGCACTTCTACAAAATCACTTATTACCCTAAAAATAATACAATATCTTTAGGGAGCGGATTAACTATAGACCAATTAACAAATTTGAAAGGATTCCATGATGTTGATAAAGTCAATGATTAAACAGACAAGAGATCTATTAATATTAAAGCTTCAAAATCAGTAAAGTATGAAACTCTATTATATGGAAGTCATAAAATTAAAGTTTACAGAGCTATCTATCTGCAAGGCAGACTGTATGAAGCAAACTGAAGCTATTAAATAGGCTATTTTTAAGACATCGCAGCGATTATTCTGAAATTTATAGGTCAATGCAAATAGTAATACAGTCCGACATCGATATATGGCGCTAGTTGGGATCTAAAAAATACAACCGCGTTGTATCTGATTTCGCCTAATACCGATTTGATTTGTCAATTTTTAGTCAAATTTTAATCAAATTTTTGAATAGAGAGATACTTTGTTGTCCAAGACCCTATCGCGCTTTACCGATGAGTCTTATATCGATGTCTACCAGAATATTGTAACAATACTTCATTAATATTAATAAATGACAAAAATACTTCATAAAGGTAAAGTATAAAAATTTGAATCTCATTAACCTCCACAAAGGAAAATCTGTGTGACTAACATAACTATGATAATCTATTTTAATAAGGTTTATTGCAGTTTAGAAAAATGGAAGCATCACATGGCTATTTCATGGACAATCATGAAGGGGGTGTGCTGAAGAAGCATTCTCACAAAAATAGATCAGTTAAAATAATCTATAACTCTATTATACTTTATTTTTAAACCCACAATAGATCTTCCGTTTAATAATTAATGCCGAATTCATATACATCTCCAGCAGACAATAATCTGAAAACAACTAAATTAGGATCATGTGTGATTGAACTGGTGATGATGACACTTCGTTAAAGGAAAAACAAAAATTTTGCTATTTTACGATTAATTGACATTTTTAATTTCAAATTATAAACAAAATATTGGTAGTGAAGTATACAGGAAAGATTATAGGCTATTTTTACTTTTGATCTTTTTTTTTCCTAGAATCATACTTGCATTAATATCCAGAGAAATCTTGAAAAAGCTTATCCTTAGAGGGTCGTTTTCAGCAGCAACCTACCCACAAATATTTTTTAAGATGTCGAAACTATTTTTTTGATAAAAAATCGATCTAGACGATATCATTATAGAGTAACATTAAATAAATTAAAAAATTTCTGCAAAAAAATTTAAGTGAAAAGATAGATCAAGACAGTAGAAATTTGGAATATCGCCTTTAATAATATTTATCATTCAAAACATTATACCTAAGATATAATAATGAAATAACATTGGAAAAGAAGATTTCCGACATAGGTTATACAATGGGAGCTTTTATATATAGAATATATTATATTCCCAGATATTGCAACGTTCGTCTAATTGAAAAATGTGAGTAAAAAATATCAACAGTAAATGGAACACTCGGAGAATTATAGATATAAAGAGATTTTTAAAACTATGGTTAAAACCAAAATGAATGCAACGAAGATGTTCTATAATATCTAAAAAAGCAGAAATGAAGGATATTCCGAGGAAATATTTATTATAAACACCTTCTTTTTTTAAAGTGGATGTAAAAAAATAACACCCAGAAGACGAGAAATATAGAATGTTCACATAATTTTCATAGATCATCCGTCGGCTTCAATAATTTTCAAGTTAATAAGTACCGAAACCGGTCTATCAAGTAATCATACTATGATATTACAATCAAACAGTGGATGTCTATATGATAAAAATATCAATTTTGCTAATAAATACATAGGAGAAAAGTAAAATTATATAAATTTTCTTTATTTCCCCGTTTTCAACACTATGAACCTAAAATCTCAGTAAGATTTTTTCAGGTCTTGTACGTCAGTTGAAACCTCTGTATTACAATCTCAAGTGTGTTTAATGTAGAAGCCCATATTAATAATTGAGATCTTATACTGCCGTCAGATATTCGACTAAAAGATGAAGATAAAATACGTTCTTTCAATTGCAAAGAGCTTCAATATAAAACTTCTTAACGTTCAGGATCTAAAAAATTCGTTTAGCTAAAGTTTCTTTTGATATAGAATTTGTTGTAACTGTAGTGAATAAAAAAAATCAACCATGAAAATCTTATCGCAACCTCAGAAAACATTTTAAAAAATTTGAATCATGAAATAATGTTTTGCCATTTCCTTTGGTGAGATATATATTAAGAAAATTTATTGTATCGGATAACAGTGCCACTTTTTGCTACTATAGAGCACAAAACGAGAGTAAATCGTTTTTTAAATGCAAAAGTTTTCATATTTTCTATGATCGAACACCTAAAAATTTTAATAGGGAAATCACAAAATGCTGTTGCAGTAAGTGTAAATAAGGGTTTGAAGTATGAAAATTTAAAATTATTTGTCATAATAACATTTAATTATCGTAATTAACTTTTCAAGACTATCAAAAGACTATCCCAATTTTTTTTTCTTAGCTATGGAGGAAAAAACCTTTACCTGCTCTATATGACTTTGGAGGCGGTTCAGTAAGATGGAACTTACCTCCAGCCCGCTTTCGCGTCAGGTTA
>LDMZ01026099.1:0-32127 GCA_001455285.1 Sphaeromyxa zaharoni | reverse complement strand
ATGCACTTTTAATAAATTGATGAAATATTACTTTTTTTATTTTAAAATAAAATTTTTAAATAACTGTTATACTGTCAAAAGGTTAAAAATTATTATAAAATTGTTATTTATTTATAAAATATGCTATTATCATTTTGAGGTTTACTATTCTCATTTTGAAGTTTACTTTTCTCATTTTGAATTTTATTATTCCATTTTGAAGTTTACTATTCTCAATATGAAGTTAAAAAGGTATAGTAATTAGACTTGGTCAAAATTGATTTATATATTACTAAATAAATGAAAATAAGGAGAAAGTATGGCAATAACTTGAATTACAAGCCTATTTTTTTGAATGACTTCTCTTGAAACCCAAATGGCTATGATAAATCTCTAAAGATATTTGTAACAAAAATATAATTCCAAGAATACCGTATGATCGTTTAATTGCAGTAGTCATTGAATAAACCAATGGTGCCAAGTATCGAATAAAACACGTAATTAAGGTCACGTTGTATTTAAATCGAATAAAAATAATTAAATAAAAATTCCAATGAAAGAAAAAAATATAAATTATGTTTCGGGCTGAATAAGCAGGCAAACCGGCCTAATAATTTTATTATCCCAGTATACTGAGGCCTAAAAGACTACCAATGTTTTCAATACAATTAAAACGTATAATAATACATTGTTTGTAAAAGATATCATTTATAATATTAAATCACAGAAGTTGAATGTAATAGACTGATTTTTGCTTGTAAGCCAAAATATAATTTAAGCATTGCAAGTAAACTAATATAAAAAAAGAGCCCATATATAAATGGAACGTTTATCTATGGTTTTGTGCACATAAAACCTCTATAAGATCCATTAAACACATGCATATTAACTGGATTCCCTTGTGCTGTAAAAGATAAAAATGAATATTTTCGAAAACTTACAGCCATGTTAAATGATTTCCAATTCTTAAAGAAACTGTTAAGAACTGAGTATCATTCAGTTATGTGAAAACATTTGGTTGACATTTTCGAAATAGTTCAGCTATATATATATTTATTGAAAAAGAGTCTTCATATATGTAAATATTTCAAGTTTTTCTACACTTTTGCTTACTGTTAACATAAAAAGAATTGTTATAAATGTAAATTTTTTAAGCCTAATTTCAGGCTTCATGTTTCTTAATGAACATATAGTAACCAGTGATATTTATGTCACACCTTCACAGAATTTTTATTCGGGTAAGCAAGATAAGCACAAAACGAGTTGATCCTATAAATTTTTAAAAATAAGATCCAAAACTCTTGATAAGCAGTATGTCATAAAATATAGGTAGAAATGAATGCTATTGTAGGCCTGTGTAGAATCAAAATAAGGAATAAACAATTGTGGGTTGTTCAGGAAATACCTATACAGACTGTATGATCAAAACGGTGACGTTAATGCCGTAAAAAATGAAGGAGGCGACGTAAGTGGTAAAGAACATAAATTTAAATATATTTTATAAATAATATTGGGGAACATAATAACAGTTTTAATAAAACTATATATTTTTTAAATTTTTGGAAGCACCATAATCATTGCGATAACTTACATTTTGATGATCTAGCTTATTTATTTAAAAATTTCTAACTAAAATTAATACATAAAAAGGGGTAATGCTGTGGTAGCCATAAGGAAGAATTCGTTAAATAAGGGAACAGTGAACTTTAATCCAAATGAGCTCGAACCAAAAATTACAATGTCTAAATAAGATCGTATATAATCTGTTTACGGATTTATAATGGATTTTAAGGTGAGTTCATTTTTATAATTTTAAAATCTAATACAAAAAAATAACCAAAGCTATATTTTAAAAATAGATAATTTAACCTTGAAAGTGTCTAACGAAATGATTATATATATAGAAAATTTGTTTTAATAATTTAAGATCTCAACAGAATATCTACATATTGATAAAAAATTTGAACAAAAAATAGATAATTAAATATCTTTTATATTGAAAGACAGTAAAAACCATTCATAATATTATATATAGGACGAATCCTACACATATGTGATATCTTATGATTAGAAATAGATATAATCATTCCTTTCAGAGGAGGGGGGATAAGAGAAAATTTAAAATTTATTAATATAAAAAATTCCTTTATAACATCCTAAATTATTAAAATACGTCCATCCAAATAAAAAATCAGGTCAGAATATTCATTTAGTATAAGAGGATTTCAAAATAACATTCATAACTGCTGTTTCATTGGTGTAATATGTACTTAAGTAGATAAACAAAGCTTTTCTACGACTGAATGAATAAACATCAATTTACTAGAAAATGGAACTTATTAAGTTTCCATGTTGTCCTCAGTTTATTCGGTAGATTTAGTAAATAATATTGAAAATTAAAAAAAAATCAGAGTTATCAAAGAAAAATAAATATTTAAGAATTATAAAGAAAACAGAGAAAAATTATTTATTCGTCTGAAAAACAGAGGTCAAAATAAAATAGAATAACTTCAAACAATTTTTTTAAAAAAATTCTTGATTTTACAATCGACAGCAATAATTCTTTCTAAGCTACAGACGTAAAGATTAATTACTGAACACAAAACAACTATAACACTAACATAAATAAAAGAAATCGGTATATAAATTAATATAAATTCAAAAATAACTCTTAATAATGTAATTATTCGATAAGGACAATTTTACATAGGTTATACACAGTTCATTATGTTATTCAACAAGAGGTATCAGTTGGAACATAATTAACGATTAACATTTAGCTTCATTACTGAAGCGATACAAAGGTAAATAAACTCTTTTGATGAAACAAAATTTTCAGTTAAAAAAATGATTCATGAGAAGCGATGTGCTCATTATAATCTATAAGTTTACGTTTATAGGTAGTAATTAAGGAATTTATCATCCCATATCACGATAACGATTCCCAAAAGCAAGAGCTTATCAATTACCTTAAGTCAAGAATGGGTTTGGAGGGTCAAGAACCGGGATAAGGCTGAAAACTATTCCATCAAGTTAACCATACATAATACAATAAATCATCTCAAATTCGTCATCATTACTTTTGAAACAGTTGGTTCTTATTGATACTTTGTATTTTCAAGGAATAAACAAAAAGAAAATTCCAGAGATAATTTTATGGTTTTGATGACTATTCTACAAAGAATAACTCTCAAATTCTTAAAAAAGCAGATTTTTTATCGATAATTTTAAAAATATTTGTAATTTTCCAAATAAAAATTCCTTTCGGATGTTACTAACGCTTAGTATACCCGAAGGCTTAAAAAAAGATCAGGTAGTTAGTTACCAATGAAAGAACCTCCGTAGATACATCCCTTAGAGAAAAAATTTCCTTCCAAATGATCGATATTTTTTGGATTCATAATAACGGCATTATGGAAGAATTTATTTTAAATTCTTAACATTGGGATCCATTTTTTCTTTAATTCCTTCTAATTATGTTTTTAGCTAGTTATTCAACATAAAATTTAATATAATTTTGATTATTTCATTATATTCAAAAAGATCCAAATGATTTTAAGTAAAAAAGTTCAGAAATTTTGTGAATAACAACGAAAATCAATTATGGATGTCGTAAAATGAACAAAATTCATTTTATTCCAACTTTATACCGTATTTATTATTTAAAGGAGTACTGCCTGTTTCTTCCACAAAAAATGTTCGTCTAATGAAAATAAAGATTTTAACAAAACCATCAAACTAGGAGTAGCTTTAATCTCTAAGATCTTGTTCGATTAATTTATTTGTATTGTAACAATGAGTCTTAAAAAAAGTATATGTTTATGGATTGTAAAAACAATTAATTTGATTCAATAAAAACAGAGAAAATTTGTGGTTAAAATAACTAATATCTGGCATAATTTTGAAAAAGGCTATAAGTGTGAATAAATCAAAACTTTATTAAAATAACATAGCCGATATGTATTAGATTAATCTAGATTATCCACATAATCTATAGATGAAAGAGGTTTTAAAATCTTCGTATAGTTTTATGTTTAAATTTTATTTATCCCGATAATCAATTTATTAAAACCACTATAAGAAAAAAAATAAACAAATTTCTTATCGAAAGCAAAATTCTTAATTCGAGTGCAATACATATATCATTAATCTGATCCTTCGTTTTGGCAACAAGACCCAAAATATTCGTTCTTTCATACAAACAGGCCATTTTAAGTTCTATAAAATTGGAAAACCCTAAACTGTCGTGATAAAAAAAAATTTGACCACTATGTTTGTAGATCAGCTTAACAGGTTCTAGTTTGAATATGTAAACAGAGAGTTTAAACACCCCGGCAGCCATCTCTAGGATTTAAAATTAATAATAGTTGTTGTTCTTACCGTATGCATCATCAAAACGTATGGAAGACCATTTAAAATCCATTAGAACGTTAATTAATCAAAAAATAAAAAACAATATATCGATTGGATACGGGCTAAAACGAAATAATAAATTCGGAAACAACGATGTGTGACCCCTCTCTGCATGTTCCAAATGTGGATCAGTTGGAGAAAATTGGCGATGATCTATTATCTCCTGAATTGTTCTGTGTTATTAACTTGCTATAGCGTTTAGAGACCTTAAAGAAAGGTTCAGAGCCTTGTTCACACTCCGCAACATTGATAATGACAAATGTGTTGATATAATCGGAAAAGGTTCTTGTCAAAAATACTTTATTTTTATATTTTGGTTTAACTTGGTATTCCTCGGCTGCTCATATCGTTTTTAGATGTGTGTACTACCCTTATTCTGTAAAATCATCGGTCATCAATTTTCCGATATCTTTTACATATGTGACAGAGCGAGGCCACTACTAGTGCTATACAAATTTTTATTTATGATTTATAAAAATACAGTTTTTCTTGGCTTTCAATTAAAACATCGGTTTGGATTCCAATTAACTGATTTTTGTGTAGGACATGCTGTCTTTAAGGTTTTCGGACCATGGAAAAAGATTCATTAGTTAGACATATTCCACTGAAATTGTTGTTTTCAATGTATTTTTGCTTTTAGAACAACCTCTTGTTATTATTTTTTTAATTGACGTTTGGAACTATATTAAATAAAATTCACAATTAAGACAAAAATGAAATGACAAGTCGCTTCCATGTAAGTATTCCATAGTGTTTTGTCGAGACATGAAATATATTCGAAGAAAATATTTTAAATCTAATGTGAACAGTAAATTCTATGATACTTGCCACTTTCAAATATTTAAAAATCTTTGTATTTGAAAAAACTTCTTTTATCTTTGATAAAAGCTTCCTTTTATACAATAGATCTTTCATATGTTATGTACTTGTTATAGTTATTTTTAATCGTTGATACTTTCTCATAAAATATACTTTTAACTTGGACTAAAACATTAATATTAGACTTTCGAGTTTTTCTCGGCTTTTGAAATGGATACGGGAAAGTTAATTCTATTTTATATGTACTTAAGTACTTGGAGGCCGTAATTTTTATTGGCAATGCCATTGTCAATTTATATACTCCAGATATATTCGGAATTAATTTTAATATTCATGAAACAGCTTACTTTTATTTTTTTTAAACATTGATACTTTTGCTTGTTCTTTATTAAAAATTTCATAAAAATAGAAAAAGTATAAAATCCGTCATCTAATTTTCGATACATCTCTTTTAATTGGAAAGATTAAAATTACAAGACTTGATAAAGTTGTAATAAATTAATCATTATACTGTTGCATGTTACACATTTTTTTATATTTACCAGAATTGATAGAAGGGTTTATGGTTGTCTTTGAAATAGAAAATGATATAGTATTTTCAATTATTGCCTTTAGAATGATTATGTGTTACAAAAGACTTGAGAAAGCGCTTTTCACACACAAATGTTTGAATTAATCTTCCATTATCATTACATGCTAGTTCTCATTTAATTTGAGTATTCTATCTAATGATCCACTATAGTCTAAATTTTACCTCTGTTGATTCTATATTTGGTCATAATTTGGGGAAATAAATGTTATGATAAAAAATAACCTGGGCTACCTGCTAGAACATAAAAACGAAACTCGTAGCTACTTGTTTCGTATAGGTACAAAAAATTCTGTTCAGGTTCAGAATATCTGGGTAATATTTTTGAAGGTTAGCTCGTTCGGTACTAAAATTATTGGTTTGATGAAATCAAATATATCTTATTTTTATTTATGTGGTTTCGTTTAATTGAGAAAAATTTTGATGAAGCTTAGTGTATATCTTATTTCGATTATATCTAATTTTCTTGTGTTTAAAACTTTTCTGTAAAAACTAACAGTTTTATACGACGAATCTCATTTGCTGGCTCATGAAGCTGCTTATTGCCTTGGCCAGATGAAAGTTTTACATTTAACATATAAGCTGATCACAAATAGAGAAAACATGCTTTACCTGTTCTAATGAAGTATTTTTCTCCTAAAGTTTTTTATTTGATCAGGGTCTTGCAAGATAAGAATGCACCCCCTATTATAAGACATGAAGTTGATTTATTCAAAGTATTTTCATGTTTAAGGCCGGTGAAGCTCTTGCAGCTATTGGGGACTCGTCGATTATTTCTTTTCTTGAATCTTTTCTCAACGATGATTCACCTGAAGTAGGAGTGTTTTATTTAACTATTATACTATTAGGTTCGAGACACTGTTGAAATCGCCCTCGAGCGTTTTAAAGATCCCAGAGGAAGCATAGATCATGATATGTTCACTTTTAAAAATTTGTCCAATCGTTTAGTCCATATCTGTCTACTGATCCTGCGTTCCCTCATGAAATAAAGGATGTAGAAGAATTGAAAGGCATTCTTCTAAACAAGGATATTAGATTATACGAAAGATACAGGTTTCTTATATTGTTAATAAAAATTTATATAATCAGAGCAATGTTTGCATTGAGAAATATTGGGTCTGATGAAGCAGCTCTGGTTTTTTTTATTTTATTTATTTTAATAAAATCCAGGCCTTGGCATTATCTCTAGAATGTGATGGGGACTTGTTTAAACATGAAATTGGTAATTATACATTCTTTGATATGAAGCAATTTTTCGTTAAATGATATGAAATTACAACTTCAAAAAAGGTTGAAATAAGAGTAATAACGTTTTTAAAGAGTTATAGTCTATTATGTATTAATATTATCAGGTGAAAATTTTAAGATTTATTGCGGTTAATAAAATTTCTTACAGCAAAAATAAAATTATATGGAAAAATTTATTAAGTATTAACAATAAATATCCAAAAATTAGTAATGATAATATATTATATAAAGGCAGTTTATTTGTCAATTTATAAGCGACAGTATTAATATTTTTTATTATCTTAGATCTATTGCTATGATGCTGGGCTTCATTTTGACATTTAAGCTGATATTTCTTTCGTGTACCGTTTCAAATTGTTAACTGTATAATTGGAATGAAAAATGTAGTTCTTTCATTAGCAGGTATCGTGTAATCGATATTAAATCATGCGGTTTTCATTTATGTTTAATTGAATTAGTGCATAAGCACAATTGGTTCACATCTAATTCATAAATAAAAATATGTCATTTTTAGGTCGATTATAATATTCTTCAGAGAGGCTTGATTGTTTTATTTTACCTATAAAATTATTGATCCCACAAATTTTTAATGATTTTTGATCAAACAGAAACTCGAGAAGTTTTAGAATAACTAATTACAGAATTATTGTAAGGTTTGATTAATTATCGTACATACTCGCATATAAGCCGAGTTTAAAGGCACAAAATACGATGCTGAAATCAGGCGGTCGGCTTATATGCGATTATATATGGTAAATAGAATAAAACAAAAGATTATTTTCTTTATTCATATCAAGATGTATAATTTCTTATACTTTTTCTAGTATGTAATATGAAATTAAGCATTTTACATCTTTACTGTAAAATTTGTATGAAACAAAAATATGTAGTAAAATTAGATAAGTTGAGTGTCATATATGGTGGTTTTGAAAAAACTGGCCATTTTAAAGCATTTTTAGTGAATCAGCTTATATGCAAGTATATACGGTTGATTTTATGTTTCAAAAATTCATTAAATGATGCAGCTTTAGTTTGAATAAAATTTTTATTATCCTGCAAAAAATATAATAAATTTTGCTGGATAAGAGATTGAAATTTACTTTTGTGTTTAATGCTTATCGCTGAATCAGATTTAAAAATTTAATCATATATTAACGTTTAAAATTTGGATCCTGACAATAAAACAAAGTAACATTATATGGAACCATTTCTGTGATATTAATTTTATTATTGTTTCTTCATGTTTTAAAATAACTTATAGAGTTCTTTGTTTTATATGTTCATCTGTCTTTGTCGCTGTAAGGGACGGAATTTTCGTCCAAGCTAATAAAATATCACCCTTTAAATGTTCTTTACCAGGGTGTACGGTATTTTATTTATAGCTTTTTTCAAAATTGTTATAAGATTAAAACCAACAGAGTGTGTATGCCAATCTTAATAATCATTTTTGTATTTAATTTTTACCTATTCATGTGTAGATGTTCCAACTTAAATCGATGTATTATTTTTTAGAAAGAAAAACTATATTACAAATTATTCAGTCAAAAATGGTTTTTATGATAATTATAAATGCTGTTATTAAGTTTTATTTTTTTCTTATACTGAAATCCTATATATGCTACAACGAATTTATTGTTAAAGTTAAGGGTTTAGGTTCGGAAAATTATTTAGCAAGTGTTGCTCTCATGGAAATTTCGAATCCAAATTAATTTATTTCTCTCTTCCAAATTATCTATTAACATTGTTAATATACTGTAATTTATCTGTTTTTATACATTAAGCACATATTCTCTAATTAATTTAAGTTTTTTATATTTTTTTTCTTTCAGTATAAGAATCGTAATTTCAGAATCCCTTGATGATATTGATCCGAGTAAAAATTACGGATATTAATCTTACTGCCAACTTTTTGGCCCTTTGAAATTTTGTTATGTGGTGTTTTGAAAAATATTTTAAAAATATTCTGATCATGTCTCTATCACAATGATTCTAAAATTTTTTTATTTCTCTAAACCTTTTTTTTATTATTTTTCTTTGTTTTGTTTTCTTAAATCATTCAAAACAAAATTGTATGGTCTGCGACTCCAAAATTATTAAATTTACGCCTGGATTCAAAAAATGTTTCAGAAAAAATTCCAACAACAATTTTTATGCTAAATTCAATATTCTCTATTATTTTTATTTTGATATATCATTTAACTAATCATTTGAAGTAGCTCATATAGGGATAAACCCTTTTAATCCATTGTTATTTTTTTGCTTATTACTATTTATAGTTCCATATATTTTTTCATATCAGTTTTGTTCATTAAACAAAATTGAGTTTAAAAAAATATTAATTCATCGTTTACTGATGTTTAAAATTCACTAACAATGTGCTTTGTCTTCTTGATAATTATTAATCATGAAAAAGAAGTATTTTTTGTTATTTTAGAGATGCCAATTTTTATGTATTTTTCTGATTATTTTGAGTGTTTTTAAGCAACGGAATCATAGATTCTCGTAATTAAATTTGAATCTGGTTAACATTAATCAGAGTATATAAGTGTTGTTTACTTGGTTTATTTTTGAAGAACACAATTTGTAATGGTAAGACCCTTAGATTTATTAAAATTGATGAATAAAATTTTTCTCATTGTTATATTTCTTATTCAACCGAAAAATTGTTCTAATTAAGTATATTATAAATTTAATTGAAATATGCTATATAACTCGAAATTATTATGTAATTATAATATTATTTTTTGGTTTTCCATTATTTATTTGAAGGGTTCATTCTCGGACAAATGCAAAATCCATGCACTGCTAAGGCATTAATGAAAGTGGTTTCAAACTCAAAAGAACATCCAATGGTTCGCCATGAATGTGCCGAAGCGTTAGGTGCAATATCTACTGTTCATGATTTCGTTTATGTTCATAAGTGTTAGTCTGAAGCTAAAGAATTTTTGATGGCCCATTTAAATGATCCTGAAAGATTAGTTCGAGTTTTTTAATTTTTTAAATTCACATTTGTTTAGGAAAGCTGTTATATCGGTCTTGATATATGTGAATACGAAAATTCTGGGAATTTCCAATATGCTAACAAGCTTAATGCCTAATTGTTGACTATTTAATGTTCAACCATATCATTAAATCCTTATTTTAATCTTTTTGATAATGAATCAAGTCTATGTTTAGATAATTATTTTTATATCGTAATTAGATATTCATATAGTTATTATTTTTTAACAAAATATACAACCTTACATGGGTGATTATAGGGAAGGTATATAGCATATATAAAAAAAAGTTTACTGTAAATGTTTAGATCACGGGGAATACTTTGGATCAAAGTTTAAACACTTTCACAACAATTACGGTCCCTTTGACCTATGACAGAATCCTTCTTGCAAGCTTAGATAACTTTAAAATATAAATCTAGCCGAATTTTTCATAGCACGATGCTAGAAACAACAAATTTTGATAATTTTTTGAAGCAACGTGTAAATATAAATATTTTTTATACTACTAGCATAATATGATAGTTTGTTTTATTAGTGTATAAATATATGAAACAATAAAGAAGTTTTTTCTTGTCTAAACACTATCTTTTACTTTTAATAAATATATCTATGTTTAAATCGCTTCTAAAAATGCTTCCTTAAAACTTTTCCCGTTCGCTTGATTTATATAGGTATATACGGTAAAAACCTTTTTGAAACGGCTTTATATATACGTCTGAGATTATATACAAGGTAAATATAGCCTTTGTTATAAAAAAAATGTTTATTAACCAATAAAATTTTATACATAGATATTGGTCAAAGAATGGACATTTAAAATAATTTGGTTCTGCATAAAAATGTTAGATATAGTCTAAAAAACATAAGATATTTCGTTTGAGTTTTAATAAAATCATATAGATAGATCAGATATTTCAATATAAGAGACTGCAATTTTGTTTGTTTATATTTTTCACAAATTTAATTTTCTATATGCGAGTAATAATGATATTGTTAGCTTACCAATTCTGGTCGCAGTATTTCATGTAATGTATAGGTGTTAATTAGGCTTTACTTTTTACAGGCAGTTGAAAATATTTACTCTTGAGTGGACAAGTTTTACATTTTTTATCTTTGTTAAAATTGGTTTATTATGATTTCTACATTTTAACGATTATAAAACTTTTCATCTCACATAATATAAAATGGTTTTGGACAAGTATTTTTTGTGTAATAAATTAAAATCAAAATAAAAAGGCTTCTGATTAGGCAATCTTTTCATTAAAAATTATAATAACGCGTAACTATTTTTTAAGAGTAATTACTTTTTAAACCGTAATATTAAAGTTTTTTCTGTTTCTTTGATTATTATCAATAACCTTTGGAAAGTAAATCAATCATTAGTCCTTCCCATTATGCAAAGCTAATAATTGTTCATAAAATATGAAATCAATACGGGGAAAATCGGTTATAAGCACTGGTGTTTTTATGAACACCTTTAAGTACAATTTTTGCTCATCTTTAGTGTCAATTACGATTCTATATTTTCCCTCTAAAATAAATTTAACATATTATTTAAGGGATAAAGTTTTTTGTTCCAGCATAAAGTTTGCATATTTTTATGTTATTATAGCTCGAAATGATCTATTGCTTTCAATTAAAAATTAAATGAGGTTCTTTGATTCTTTCCCTATTAACGTAAAAAATACCATAAATCACCTTAAAATTAAATTAGTATGTGCTTCCAATGATGCATTAAAAACAGTTTGTTTTTTATATCGGTTAATTTTCCCAATTGTAAAAGAGAGAGTTAAAAAGAATAAGGTTTTGAACCCGTTCTCAAGTCAATGATTTTATATAATTTATCAAGTTAAATAAAATCGTATTTTACACTATCCATATAAAAAATGAAACGAATAAGCATATTTCAACAAAAACATCACGGATTAATTTTCAGTTTAGTGGGGTTTAGGGTCGTGATTGAGTTTGAGAAATTTCAGATTCGGATATTGTTGATCGTCTTGTGACGGCAGTACTTAACATAAAAAAGTTATATTTTTGAGTGCATGTAACTTTTGCTTTCAAAAATTTAATCATTAAAAATAGGTTAAAATACACACGTAGTAGTGGGTAATGGAAAACTAGGTGTTTCTTCAGTTAAAAATTTCTTTCTTTTTGATCTTTTTATCTATCTTGAGCTTTGAGGAAATTGAGTGCTTAAGGACAGACTAAAATAAATCAATAGGCATCATTTGCAGCTAAAATACTCAAGGATCATGATTAACCTAAAACAGATGTTATATATATATATATATATATATATATACTTTCTTAATATAATTAAAAACTAGTGATTTTCATTATTAATGTTCATTTTCGCATTTTTTGAAATACACTACAGGATTCCAATCAATACCTTTAATCGCTCCCGGTTCATTCGAATTGAATCTTAAAAACTCAGAAAAAATTTACGTTTCTGGAATAGATGAAATGCTGCTGTGTTATACTCAATAATGAAATAGAAAGATCTAATGGCAAGTATGGATGGTAATTTGGGCAGAACCATTATAAAAATATGATGATATAGTACATGTTTACGTTCCCTTGAAACAAGTTACTGATTGAGCAGAAAAATTGGAACCATATAGCTTCCACAATGGAAATTATATTCGAAATTTAACAAAAGAATTAATTATATATCCAAAAATTTCCATTTATTTAAAACCGAAGTTCTTAGAAAACTACTTTTAATAATAAATTTTTGATGAATATTATGCATCTAATTGTAATTAAGTTAAAATGCATGAAGCTAAGAATCTTCGCGAGGTGTTTTAAAAAAGTTTTAATAATTTTTCGTTTTAAATAAATTGTAGAGATATAAAATGATAACTTTTAAAACGTTCTATAAAATACTGATTGAGTTAAAGAGGTAAATCATTTAATTTAATTCTGTCTCTTGAAATCTCCTCATAAGTGTCAAGAATAAAGGAAAAATGGCAAATTATATTCTTCTTTGTCTTGTTTAAAAAAGTGCACATCGATATCTATAACATATTTGATTTTTACAAAAAATTGACAGTTATTACTCTGACGAATATATTATTACCAAAAAAACTATTCCCATTATAAATTTATCAATTTGCTACGCGTAGAATCAAAGAAATTACAAAAAAAATTTTATGGAAAAATCACGAAAGAGAAATTTAACCAATTATTTTTGATAATTCTACTTTAAAACCTATGCAGATGTAAATCATATAGGAGAAATTGTTGAATTGAATTCGGCCGGGTTTCACATATCACCGATCATAACACTCCAAAGCCCTGTTGAGAATCAATCTGACCAGATTTAATACCTCTGACGTTTTGATGATACTTCATATTTTCTGAACAGTATTTCTTAGTTTTTTTTATTTTTATAGCGGCCGAATATACCAGTAGAATAGGTATATACAAACACAAAAAATAGGAATGTTAAAAAAATAATTTATAGCTGTGTAAGAGACACCCTAAAAATATTTAATAATTCCAAAATAAACCTCCGGCCCAGGGGTACGCCCCAAATCCAAAGGACCCTAGAGCCCCTTCATCATTTTTTACAGTTTCACGGAGACACAGGGAAATGAAGAAAAGAACCTCCGTGAAATTACAAATATTCAATAAATTGGTGAGTCGTTATTTCGCCAAAGTTTTCTATTACGTAGTATAAAAACGCTTGCGTAGATTGTATATAGCTTTTTCCTTGCTTTGATTCAGTTACAGCTGCCCACTTAAATTAGTGTAACTTAAAAATCTTGATGATATAATGACGTCATATTTACAAATTTTTAAATAATTTCTTCAGGCTTTAAAATTTTGGACGGTCACTCAAATTGGATTGACAAAATTGTCAAATTCTTCCCATGGTCTTCACCATTTCTAAGTTGCCTCTAGATCGAAGTATTGGGCCCTCTTTTTTATAAGTTTTAGTAAAATCTATAACAATTTTTATCAAAATCCTAGGATAAAATTTTCTGCAATATCTACGAAGGCTGTCGAATAAATAAAATCACTTACAAGCATATTTTAAATGAATAATAAAAAAATAAAAATATAACAATCACATCTAACATTACAAAGCAAAATATTAAATGGTTTTATAATGGTTTAGAGTTGTATTCCACCATCTTTCTTACCAAAATCCGCATCAATTTGTTAATGATTACAATTAGGATACATGAACCAAGCTTTAAAAATATTGACCTTGGTAATTTATTCGGCACATACTAAAGATATTCCTCTTATAATGTTTCTGGTGTACTTAAAACATTTTGTGAGGAAACCTATACGTTATCCGTAATTATGGATGTATTTGGAAAACATTGAAAGGACTGTCATATGAGCTCTTAGATGTTTATATTATGGATCAGCCTTCCTAAACGTGAAATATATATCCCATACTAACGTGGAAGATTTTAACTTAAATCTGACCAATTCCCCAACGCCTTTATGAGAACTTGGTTAAATATTGCAATATTTTAAACAATTTAACGTAAAGATGGAAAACTTGATAATCAGTTAGCGACATAATAGACACGTAAATAATTAAGATTGAAATCTAGTTTTAGGTTATGCGCAGCAGATTTATACTTTTAACTCTAAAAAATAATACGATATGATGACGTCACCAATTT
The DNA here is from genome assembly GCA_001455285.1 of Sphaeromyxa zaharoni. Classification (NCBI taxonomy): domain Eukaryota; kingdom Metazoa; phylum Cnidaria; class Myxozoa; order Bivalvulida; family Sphaeromyxidae; genus Sphaeromyxa; species Sphaeromyxa zaharoni. Next base: position 17,425 of record LDMZ01026099.1, on the reverse strand, counting down.
TCTGATTATTTATAATATTCTCACCTTTAAAAAACTTTTTCTTTATTAAACTGCAAAAATTTATCCCGTTTGTTTGGCGTCCTTTCCATTGGTTCCGAATCCCATGGCCTTAGATTTACATTCAATTTTAACTTATTTTTTGTGAATCTGCTACACTAAGACCAAATAAAATTTACAAGACTGCTATTTTGCCCGCGATCTAGGTACATAATTGTTATTATTCGAAGAAACCTATGGTCCGTATATATGACTGATGATAAAAGATCAAGATTCACCGCTTTAAAACGTTTTTCATTCCTTACACAGAATCTAAACATATTTTGATATTAGAAATTTACAATAGATAAATAAATCAATTGGACTTTCATTCTCATCCAAAAGATGAGTTGCTGTTAACATAAATGGTTGTATTGAAAAAAACTTAGGTATTTCCTGACCAAGCCCAACACACAGATCAAAAAAAATAATGAAACGGTCGTACTCAATCCATTTACACCTATATATTTTGTGAATCCCTTGGGGGTTCATAGCCCACAAGTCGTAAATCAATATTTTACAAATTAATTGATAGAAGGTAGTTCTTGAATTGGTATATCATCTTTTGGACTCCAATCTCTTCCGTCAAATTCTTCTAACATGCTATTATCCGGAAAACTATTATCGAGACTCCTCCCAAAAGTGTTATTTTAAAATCACAATACCGAATGCTCTTTCAGCCAGTGGTAAACCCTGCCATAATAAGTTATGACAATATATTCAATTATATTAATATATATATATGCACGTGTAATTAGTCGTCTTTTCCGTGTATATCCGATAAATAACACGCAGTATTTTTTCAAGGATTTTTGATACCCTATTTCATATACCTTTATATTCGTCATTGTCAATGCATTGCTTTTGCAAAATTTTTATAAAAGTTATGTTTTGTCCGTTATTGCTCATTTTTTTCTTTCGGGCTAGTTAAACAGTAACATTTTGCGTATCTATCCTTAATGACGTTTGATGAATCAAACCTTTTTTATTAATAAAAGGTTTTTTTAGAAAAAGTAATTAGTACTATACACTGAAGTATTAGTGTAATTATAGACTCTAACCATCAATTATACTGTTCATATTAAAATATCATGGCCTAACTGGTTCATCAGAGATATTATTTTTATATTTACTTAATAAGTGAAATTTTTTAACAAAAATAATATTTTTTCCAGCTAGCAAAAATTCAGTTAAGGGCTTGGTTGATGACCAGTATAAACATTATTTTTATACCTTTGGATATTTAAAGTTTAAAAAATAATATCGTTACGCATTAAAACCAAGATCAATAATTAAAACGTGTATAAAAGACTTCAATAATTACGTTCCATACAGTTTAAATAATTTTAGGCACTTATTTGTTCTTCAAAATCAGGAATGTATGGATTTGGTAACAATCAAGATAAGATCGATTCATGAAACATTGAAAACCGATAACAAATATATCGAATGGAATATTTAATTGCCTTCGTTTTAATGTGATTCTAATGATAATTTTTAAATGTAAATTTTGATTTTTGTAATTTATGTGAAACTATAGTTGATTTATTTTCATTGATACTTTTTAAAGCATAATCTAACACATTCTATGTTGAACATTTATAAAGTAAAATTATTTTGTTTTTATAATCTAAAAAGATTAACGTTGGGATTATGTGCAAATCTTTAAGGTAATAATCAAGTAGAAACAGAACTATGGGTTGTTTCCTTTATGAAAAAACCAATTTTGAAGATTTGACGTAAAAGATAAGACTACGCCCGAATATAGATAAATGATCAAAGATAGGTCGTTTACTTTCGGATGATAATGATACGTATTTATGATAAGAATTTAAAGGGATATGAATATTGATAAGTTTTTAATATTGAAAAATATTTGATCTTGTTACAGGACGGATGGCTTCACGGAAGTATCAGGCGAAACGTACGAAACCCCCGGATGTATTTATAGTGTCACGAAGAATTTATTAAGCAACGAAAAATTTTACAAGCTGAAATTTGTGGCATTTGATACCTTAATTGACTTTTTGATCACTTCACCAAAAGATATTTCTAGTGATCAAAATCTCATGGTGGTTTTTTTTATGACGTACCCCGCTTTCACTGATTCTCTAAAAGTGATATCAGCACTTCAACTTCGGTATATTTTTTGAAAATTCTAAGGATGTAAAAAGATACACAAAATCTTTGGACTTGGAAGAAGCTGAAAAAACAAAAATCAGGAGGTAAATAATAAACATTTTTTGTTTTTTAAAAATTTCTTACCTTTAACTGATATAAAATAAAAAAAACTATTCGTATATTAGGAATTAATATTCATGTCACAAAATGTGAAAAAATCATTTCAGTTATCCTCGACTTGCGACGATGCTTTGTTCTATCAGATTGATCGTAAGTCGAGGAATTAGATTATATCACTTTAATACATATATATCCAAGTGATTATAATCTTGATTTTTTGACTAGTTGTTAATTTCTTCTTAACAGTTTGCTCGATATTATAATATTTTCAAAGTTACTTTGAAAACTACACTCGAAGTTAAATATAAAGTTAAACCTCGATTATGCGGAAAAATTGGAGCCGGTGGATTTTACCTTGGTTTTCGAGCTTCCAAATGATCGAATATTCTTATATATACACAATCCGGTTAAAATCAAAGTTAATTTTCAAAATCCTTTCGGTTTGACCGATCTTCGAATAGCCGACATTAGACTGCACATCCAATTACACGTAAAATATGCTTACTCAATCACTTAATGAATTTTGTCATTGCCGGTTTTCGCTTGCTAATTTTACTTATAAATTACATCATTCTCTCAATTTGATCAATTAACTCTAAGTCAAATTTTGTATATATACGCTTGCCCTTGTTTTTTAATTTTATAGGCAACAAATCATTCTAAACGCCATTTGCTCGATAAAACATCCGTTTTGGGATAATTATTGATAAAAAATCAGAAAAAATATTTTTAAACTTGAATTATAAATAATTGATGAGAGAGTTAATAATTGATATTTTAGTATAATTAATATAATTATTTTTGCACATATTTAGGCTGATATCCAATTAAACATTAATTGCCACCTTTTTAATAAAACAATGCTGCATGATCCATCAATTAACCCAAGTGTACTTCTCGAGGTTATCATGAATTAAATACAATATTATCCAGTTAGGTTTAATTATTTTACCTCCAATAGGATAGCTGGGATTTTAATCTCCATAAAATTTTAATTAAAATAAAAATTTTGCAGAAATAATGAACATCATGTCTGTACATCAATCCAATAATTCATTATTTTAAATATTTAGTCAGCAATCGTTTAAAATTTAAAATCGGTTTGTAGAAAATGTTAAAATAGAAATAAAATAATAACATTAATTTCTGAATCACGAATTTACGAAGATTTGCTATTACTTATACTTTTGATCGGCGTTTTTACCGGATCTGGATTTTTTAATGATTTATATAAATTTTTGTACCAAATTTATTTTTATCAGTACTTTAAACATAGAATAGTTGTTTCATTCATTAATAGCAAGATTCTGGTTGTTTCTGGTAAGATCTTATTTTTTCTCGTTCCAAGTGTTAAATATGTAATAACTGCATATAGGCGTGATGTTACTGATAAAGGGCATTGCTTTTATGAGTATTTTAAAAAAATATTTAAGTGATTTAATTCAATAGCACTCAAAGTAGATATTTGATATAGTAAAACTGTATGAAATGATCAGATAAATGCAGTGTAACTTTTAACTCGTACTTATATAAGTCTGGATTCATTTACATATTTATCATTTTATTTTTTTGTAGAAAATTTCTAATATTAGTAAAATCACTATATTGTTTTAACCTATGCGTTAAAAAATAAAAAAATTGTAACAAAATAAGATTTTATGTCAAAAATGTATTAAAAATCACAATATTCTCAAGTACATTTCTACACAAATACTGGTTAATGTCATCTAAAAATAATTTAACCTAAGGAAAGATAAATTGAATAAAAATTCTTCTTTTCTATTTTTCTTATGTGAGTTTAGTAGCAATTAAAAGATGGGGTATATTTACAGCTCATGTCAGTTCTTGTTCCACTTGAGTAGGAAATGTACTTTTTTACTTCCATTTTCTTCATTCCAAATTTTTTGAAAAATTATCTATAATAGTAGGATAATAAATTTATTTAAAATTATTTTATGTTTTTCACAAGTTGTTAACAAGATCCTAGAAAAATGTGGATAACCATTCAAAATAGCATTTCCTACTTATGAATCATTTCTTTAAACGTTTATTCAATTTTAAATAAAGCTTCAATAATTTTAAAACTTCTATGTTCCCGTTTTCGATTAATTTTCTCATCTTAATTTAAAAATCTTTAAACTAAAATAAAGACTCATAACTAAGGGTGAAAGTACATTTTCGAGAAGTAGAGGTGATATGTTATAGGTCAGTAATTAGGCACAGATCATGTCACCATCGTTATGATCTTAAACTATGCCAGATAAAAAAAATAGATAATCTCTATATTAAAAAATATACGTAAATATTTTTACCTGGTATGTCAACGGGAACGTGAACGATAGAAACTAATAGATAAGAATGGGATATATTGTTCTTTCACTAAAGCAATAACATATTAAAAACGATTCACGGCAAAGGACTTATTTTTTAAATCACTAAAGCTAGGTTTAAGTATTTTTAATGAAAAAAAATTATACTGATATATTTTTCTTTGATGTGCAGTACATATAGTGTGGTCTGAAAATGAAAAAATAAAAAAAGAGATTTCGAACAAAAAAGGCTGAAAATCTTATATCAAAAGTAGTAAAAATTTTTTATCATCTCAACTTTATACGCTTAATGTTACGATTTTTCGTCACAAATACAATACGTATTTTCGCGTATTTCAGGGAAAATTTATCCTAGAATTTTGACTCAAACATGAAATTAATTAAAAAATATTTGGAATATGATAAATAATTTACTGTTTACTTGGATTAATCTATTTATTCTTTTACTATAAACATGAGAAAAATATAAAATAAAAAAATCAATAAGTGTTTGCAGATTATCTTGAATTTTTCAACTGATAGAGAGCTTCATTTATAAAAATGATTTTAATTTGGTTAGTCAATTTAATCTACATATTTTGTGGATTTTAATATGGTTACTAAATTTTTGACTATGGATTAATGCTGAATTTCAAAGGATTCTTACAGAACCCGTTGAGTTAAATAAGCTTGGGAAGTTCGTATATTTCATCCCAAGTAATAAAATTACATCACGTCCCAAAAAGATTTCGGCTTCAAAATTTTAGGAAAAATAAAAGCAAAAAAATGAAAACAGCTGTTCTTATAACCCCTCGTGACTGAGATTCCAATGAAACAAACTGAAGTCATAATCCTTATTTCTTTAACAATCGAACTTTAACTAAATGTCTTCTATGTGTTTAAATTAATACCTCGTATGCCAATATTATAACCTAATTTTATATGCTAAGTCTCCTATTTATTTTTAAAGTATTGACTTGATATCAATAAGGTTATTTTATTTCTGCTTTTAAATTTTCGATTTTAAATGATCATTTAAATCCCAGCAGCGTGTTTGATGATCAAATTATTTTAACTCACGTTATATAACATTCTGAGCAATATTCTTCGCAATGTATTGCGATTTAAAGAATTCTTATGGATCAATATTAATTATTTTCATAACCCAGATTTATATTCATATGTGTGTAGTTTTTGTATTATCGGATATTCTTTTGAAATCATCTATAAAGCTGGATATCGGGCATTTAAAAGATTTGGTTAAATTTGTAACACATTTTTTATCATTGGAATGATTTTGATCAACGAAAGTTTTTTTCAATAATATACTAAATATAAATTCTACCAATTTAGTCGTTATTATTAGTTAAATATTTTTCACTCCACTTAGGAACGTATTTTCTTTCATAATACCAACTACTGTGGAAAAGGTAGAATGGAAAAGAATTTTAAAAACCTTTTCTATATTTCTTATATATATACATATTACAGTTTAGCCTCAGAATTTGATAAAATTTTCTGACTGTCGGACTTTGTTGAGGTTATCACATTTATGTAGCTGTTTATGATGGGAATTTGTGGCTGCACATTTTTATCCTTACATGTCAAAATTGCTTAAAATTAAGTTTAAAATATTTTTTAGGTTAAACTTAGAACGGTAAAAAGAGATTTTTGTGTAAATTTAACATTTTGTTCCTAATTCTTCAATTATAACAAGCGCTATTTTTTACTAAATTAGATAACATGGCCAAATTTTCTCCTTGTTTTAATATATTCTGCTTATGTTAACCAATAGAATTGTGGTAAAAATGAACAAACTAAGTTCTATTTTGCTTTAACTTTATGATCATTGATATCTACGCCCAATTTAGTGATGATGAATATACCTAAAATAAAATATTCATTTATTTCACTACAAGGTCCCAAACCCATTAATATATAATAATTAAATATCTTTGAAGTTCATATTCTTAACCTGTAAGTGAACCATGCCAGGGGACAGTTCTTATAGTTTAAAGGAAACATTTCAAATGTATTTTAGCAAATAAATAGTCTTTTGTTGAATAATAAAAGTTGTACCTAGATTAATTAAGAACACCAAAAGTTTACTACTGTGAACGGTACCATTTCCTTAAAGTGATTTAAGATCCCTGAGCAAACCTGAATTTATAGAGAAAAGGAATGTATTATTTAAAAACAATCCAAAGGTCTCTGAAAAATAAAATATATGAATAAAATAGCTCGCGGTTGGCAAAAACATCCTAAAATGTTTTTTTTAAATTTTTATCCTTTATTTTCCTTGAATTTTTTTATAAATATCGCATATTTTTTCCTAAACAACGTAGAATGATCGACTATTGAAGACAAACAAATCCCCTGTTAGTGAAGGTTGCTAATAAAAATAAAAAATTTTAGAAACTATCTTAAGCCCAGTTAATTCAAATAACAAATAAATTATCTAGTTTTAAAGTTATAGTTTTACAGCAAAATGACATTTAATTTTATTTTTATAAACCCTTAATAATTAGTTATGCTTGTAATTACTCAACTGGAAGCCAACAATCTAGAAAACGTAACTGTAATAAATTAAATTTTATTTATAAGTAAAACTTTTTAAATTGTATTTACAGCATTTTGGATAGGATAAAGGTCGATATGATTTTATTTAATTTATAAATTATATTAATTTTTTCTATAGGAAATTATGCGAAATAATAAACTATTGGTTACAGAAACACGCTGAAGATTTTCATTGTAATAATTTGCCCCCGTATGAAGCAATGAAAAACCTGATCTTGTTAATTGACGGTGATGAATCAACAATTTTGTTATCTAAGCTGAAAAAATGTTCATCTATAATCAGTATTCATTTTTAAAAATTGTATAATTTTTCTCAGGATCAAGAGAGTCAAGACTATTTTCTACAACACAATTCAGTCTTGATGAATACTCAACCGTGAATTCCAAGGCGAATTTAACCCATCCTGATTTAAATATTTTTAAATATCCTCCTAACTTTGTTGCACGTCAAATAACATATATGGATTGTGTTAGCTAATTTGTTTAGTTTTACTAATCGTATAAAGAATCTTTTTAAATCAGTTTTTCCTCGTGACTGTTTAGGACATTTCTGGGGAAAGAACCGAAAATCATCAAGATTTGGTAGCAAGAACAGTGTAATTCCCACTGTTGATTTTTTCAACCTTATTGTTAATTATGTGATATCCTCGATTTTACTGTTTAAACCGACGAAAAACAATAAAAATATTAAAAATAGTCGGGAAAATTTAATTGAATATTGGATTGACGTATCCTTAGTATATTATTCATTTTAGCGCTTATAATACTCAGGAACTCAGATCTTTAAAAAATTTTTCGTCATTACGTGCTGTCATCTCAGCACTCTTATCTTCTCCAATATATAGGTTGAACCAATCATGGTCTGCTGTTTCAGAGTTTTTCAACATTATTCAATAATATTTTTTTAGCTACTCAAAAAATATTTTTGAAAAATTTTCTGATTTGATATCAATTGAAAACAATAATGAAAATACCAGAAAAACCTTAGCTCAAGTTCAACATGTGTATGCATGAATACCATATTTTAGGAAGGAACAACATTAGTGCCGGATTTAAAAATAGGGCACTCAAAACATCATAAATCACATTCCCAGGTTGATTTGACTAGTCTTGATACAAGTGGTACTATTCCATATATGGGAACGTTTTTAACTGATCTAATTATGATCGATACAATGTACCCTAGCACTAATAGCGTTTGTAACTTTTTAATTTTTTTAATCTTTTTTTAAGGAAGGAATGATCAATTATGAAAAACGTAGAAAAGTTCATTAAAAATTGTGACCAATAAAATTTAAAGGAATTTGATGTAATTGCACATATAATTTTACTAAAATCCTCTACCATGTCATATCACCTTACTGAAATAAACGATGTTGCAAAATGTTTTACCGGATACATTCCAAATTCTAACAGCCACTTGTATTTCATCTTTATATTTTCTGATCTAAATGCATTAGACTTGAAGTTTCAAAACTTATTGAACCATCCTCGAAGGTGCATTCTATTAGGTCAGAAAATAATGTTAATGAAATAAAACGCTTTTACGAATTTTCTTTTATGGACACTAATCTTGGGTTTTACTCTATCATTTCACTCAATATTATTTTTAGTTCTAATTTGGCTCTCTTTTGTAAACGATTTTCTAAAAGTAGTGGAAACGTTAAAAATTTTTGATGCATTAAAATCTCTTTAGATGGAACCGGAACCAAATTTGTTTGCAGATGTAACTTTTGTACGATTTGACGATCCTGATAGTTCAACCAAAACTATTAAATTAGAAGTTTTGCACTCATTTTTATGTCACAATTTTAAGATTACATCCAAACTAAAAGCAGAAGATGTTATCGAAACTGTCTTAGCCGGTTCAACTGATCCAGAATTAACAGATAACTTACGTTTGTACCAATATTATAATAAGAAATGTTAATTACAACAATTTATTATTATTTAACCATAGATATATTAATACCAGAAAAGTCGCTTGTTAATTCATATATCAAAGATGATGATGAAATCAAACTTGTAGTTATTAGTGAACAAAAGCCGATAAACGTACTTGACCCATGACTTCTTATATAAATCATAGGATTTTGAAATTCGCTCAAATAAAAAGTTGAGCAAAAGTTTTTCTAAATTCTTTATTCGAAAAAAGTAATCCTTAATGGATGAAAAGACAATTCATAGTGTATATCTGTAGTTTTTGTAGTATAAGTTTGTAGAATAGTTTTTATATTATAAATTTAAAAGAATAATTCACAATTATAATCCATTAAGTCTTTTAGTATCTTTCGAATACATATCGGCATTAGATTCACGTACATACAAAAGAGGCCATTAATTAAAAATAGTGTCGATGAAACAAATATAACGTTACATAGTTATTATATGTTGTATGTGTATTTATATATGCAAATATATAAATCTCAGTTCTACCTAATTTCCAATAATTTGATCTAAATACTTGTGATGGTTTTTACTTTTCTTTGTACATATCTGTGCAGGTCATGCTAGATTGAACTGGTAACCATAAATAAACTTCAGATTTTCGTAAACCGCATAATCTAAACAATAAGTGTTCAGCCTAAAATCCTTTCACAGACTTTTGGTTTAATAAAAATTAGGAAGGCTTTTTGTTTTATTATTTCAAAAAATTTTGAACGAATGTATTAATCAAAATTATTTATGAAATACATATGCCTTTCAGCAGCACTCCTTTTTATATATTAATATAAATTTTGGATCTCACAAGTACTAAAATTATTACTTTCTATTTTATTATAGTTTCATAGTTATCAAAAGTATTATCGTGCAGCACTTAGATGCTAACAATATTAATAATCTTATCGGAAGAACCGCATAATGTTGGAATAGCTCCGACAAATAACACGCTAAAGGTGCGGCGAGGCGGAGGAATATTTATTAGTTTAATTACGTGTCATTTTAGAGAATTATTTTATTCCATGTTCTGCTTTATTGTTTGTAGGGGTGCTCGATCGAGGATTGGAAAGTCCCTGTACGTTAACCGGTTTTGCCTATGTAAGGCACCATAGTATGTTTTTGATCAGTACCAAATTGCTGCAAATAAAGATAGGGAGAATATGAATCCACAAAAATTAACACCAGAGTGTTTAATCAAATTTTTTTGTCCAACTATCTACATTTTATATTTTAAAAGTAATATAACGAAATAATTAGTTCTTTCAATTAATCATATACATACTTCAAAATGACATTATAGTGAAATCGCTGCCTAATCACGATATTTTGGTTCTATCAGAAAATGACCGGATAATGGAACAAAAAATACGTGCCACGTAAAATAATTGTACTATTTAATAGATATAGGGGTGGCGCAGTATCTGATTTTGTTGCTACGCATTATTTCTTGTATCATGGGAAACCTCCTTCTCATTGTGTTCTTAATACCCGAGACGGACTCTTCCCTTCGGTTTATCGATGTGAAACGTCTGCTCCATTTGGAAGCAGTAACTCGGCCCAACAATATTTTATTGTATTATTTCCTTGACAACTTTCTGTTATGCTTTCAAAAAAATTTTGTATGAAGGAATAATTAGACTTCATTTGTTGTTGTGATAAAAATTTATATATTCGTTACATTTGAGAGAAATATTGTGGATCACATACAACTATTTTCATCAATATTACATATTCTGAGAATCATAATACACTAGAGTGATACTATAATAGTTTATCCGTTCGCCCTAGACAGTGCTCTGTATATGTTTTTCGATTCTTATCGCCATTAAATATAACACCAAAAAGTCCTTTTTAATTTATAATTGATTAACGAAAGTTATAAAATCGATAGTTGGCCCTTTTAATTTTTCTGATTTCTTCCATGATGACTCAGCCGAATCTTTATATATATTTTTTCAGAAATTAGCAATAAAAAGAATCCTAAGCACTCTTAAATATTTTAAATAATGATAATATATTTGTGAAAAGGGAATTATCAATCAATCCTTCTACAGCCATGCTGCTACATCTTTGATTGAACTTAAGTTTATGAGTTCATTTACTTTTTTTAATCAGGGCATTGTCATAGACAGAAAAAAATGTTTAAAATCTGCATTATTCCTTACGTGACAAATGTAGGGAGGTTGAAAAAATTTAAAAATGATGTGAATACATGACTTTTTCAAATATACTAAAAATAAGTGACATAATTCTTTCACATCTCTTTTCTAATTGTAACTGTTTAATGCCATAGTCTGTATTGTATTTTTAACATTAATTTAAATTATATCCAATGGCGGATTTTCGTTCTGTTACAGCGCCATTAGAAACATTGCTATGACGTAAAATTATTTTATAAAAAGGTATTCGATCACTTTTTAAGTCACCTTGCCTAAAATAAAAAAATTATATGAATCAAGAATCGATTTGAATCGCCTTAACTTAAAATTATTTTTATTACTGTTTTTTTATAATAGAGAGGTAAGCTAGTTAAAAAAATGTTATATCTAACCAGTCATTTTCATCTCTGAATTTACTATATTTGAGTGTATTCATTCTTTGCGATTGGAGTGGAGGTAAAGGCAAAAATAAAAGAATATAATCTTGCCTACAATTTACAAAGAATTTTCCAAAATCAAACCTAAAATTATGAGCAAGTAAAAACTAATAAATTTTATATGGAATATTAATTAACGAATAAATCTTATTTTGAGGATTCATACCATAGTATCAAGGACACTCATAATGATCCTGCAGATGAGAGTTTTCATGCAAGCAATACTAGATTTCCACTCGTTTGTTCATTCAAACGTGAAACTATTAAAGATTTTAAGGATGGAATAAGCAGAGATATCTTCAGTATTATAATTTTAATGTTTAATGATAACAATATATATATAAACATCTGGATTCAAAACTTCTTGCATGAGACAACTCATTGAAAAAGTGGCATTTATAAAGTTTATGTATCGTAAAATCTTTGAAATAGTACAAACTTGGAACATATATACATAGAAGTAAAGCATAAGGATTACAAAGATTTGTTTCTCAGAATTAAAAAATTTATGAACTTTAAAAGATGTTAGAGTCCAAAATATAAAGGTTCAACCATGAAAGTAATATATAATTCAATAAATATCTGAAAATCATTTCGGATTTAAAAATTGATAAAAATCAAAGAAAAATAAAAAAAAATATATTTTTTTAATTAGTGTAAGTTCCGAAAATTTATTAAAGATTGTAAAAATAATTATATTTAAATTTAAAAATTTACAATTGACGAGGAAACTATAAATTTTTGAAGATATTGTCCATGGTGAAAGTATATTCCCAGTAACATAGAAAATAAGTGAACAGAATATTGGCTATACAAAATTGAAAAAATTATATTTTTATGATGAAAAAATATATTGTTTGGAAGAAAAATAAGATGAATGAAACAAATCAAAGTGAAAATTTTGTAGAATGTTTTCGTTTCTGAAATATTTTTGGGTAGTAATATCACAATGAACAAATTTTTTTATACTTAAATTATCTTGATATTATCTTTAGAAAAATATATCCAGTGATGGAAGCCTAAGAATAGTTTTTACCAGAAATTCACTACTCTATACACGGTAAATAAAAATAATATGGTTTTGTGTTCCAAAATGAAATTATCTTGGAAAAATTTTATCAAAAAAACAAATTAATGTTCTTAATCATAAAATTTCACCATAGGAGTAAACTTGATGAAAAAACTTGGAAATAGAATATAACTGAATTTTGTTACTCTAAAAGGGAGTGTATATGCACCAGACTATTTTGTAAAATGTTACTACTTGAAGATAGGCACTCAAATGTGTCTAATGGGAGTATTTTATAATCTAAAAGATATAGCTATTTAGAGATAATATTTGTTGTATTCTCAAATATGTTCAAAAATTTCATTAAAGGATAGAAACCAAACAAGGAGAATATATTTAAAAGTTAATTCGAAGTAATCAGTGTTTGAACATGGACCAACAGTTTTATCAAAAATTAACTAAAAATAGCAATAAATATTTTTTTAAATGGCATGGTTTATAATTGCTCATAAACCTTAGAGAAAAATACATTGACTATCATACATTACCTGTCTCAACATGGGATTGAAACTAACACAATGGATTTTGTTAGCCGTGGAAAGTGTTAAAATAAATATAAAGTGGTGATTTTTGCCCTTTTGTTAAAATACACCTTAGAGTGGCGTAATGTGGTTTTGTAGTATTTTTTTACGTTTCCAGGATAAATGTAGCATTCCCAGCAACTTTCGAACTATTTTAAAAATTGAAAGTTATATGATGCTGAAACAAAAATAACTCTAAAAGATAGATCATTAGGGGGAATCTGTTCTTAATTAACAGCTTAGAATAACATAAAGGAAAGAGGATTTATTTGGAAGGTATTGTCGTAAACCTTAGCTGGTTTACGAAAACGATAAAAGAAGTGAAGACGGGCGGCGGGGATATAAAACTCATTAACGTGTTGCAAGTGCGCTATAACGTAGAAGTTTAAATGACTTATTCTTACCCTGATCCGGCAGGTAAACATTCTTTAATAAACTTTTTTCTGCGGAACTTCCGAGTCCCGTGGAAACCTTCAAAAGTATCTTATCATGTTATTCAATACTAGATAAAATTTTGTTTTTTCACTAAAATTTAAGAGAAAATACAATCCTGTTGAATATTTATAATACTCCAGAATAAAAATTGAAGTTAGTTTGAAGCATCAATTGTTCTTTTAGGATCAAGGATACACTTCTTACTGCAAGATATTTCAATTTTATCCCAAATTGTATAAAAAAAAATAAAAAAATTGATGACAATGGTATGCGAGATAATAAGATTTATAGCATTTAATCAGACCTTTTCAAGTATCTCAAGATCAAATGATAAAAACAATATTAGGTAAAATTACTCAATCGTCTATTATTTTTCCTTGATTTGTAAAAAGTAAGCAATAAAAATTTAAATCAAATTATAAGACGGGGGATGGCTATAATCTTAAGAATTTATTATAATTACCTAACATAAAATTTTAAAAACAAATTTAAAATATTTTCTTCGTTCATGTTTTTTATTAAAATACTGTCAACCATTATGTAACTATTTGTAGATTTAATCTAACTTTTTGCCTTTGTAGCGTAAAAATACGACAAAATAATAAAGATTATTGATGTATGTTACGCTTGAAATATTGGTAGCAGTTCCTCACTTTTATAGCAATCTGAATATAGCAAAAGAAAACTATTTAGAATCGTTTAAAAATCCATCTGAAGATTCTGCAAAAAAATTATTTTAAAGTGAAATTTTTCTGATGCCTTCTTCCTCATGGTAAATGCAAGATACTTTAAGGAAAATTAAAGTAAATTCAAAAGCTTTGTTGGAAAAACTAAAATCATATTGAAGGTCTAAAAAAAATATTATTTAATTTTTAATGATATTATCGTACAATATTATTTTCTACCTATAGGATTATTTAAACAGCCATGTGTGTAGCCGTTGGACTAACCTTTTAGTGATTGGTGTGTATATTATGATGGGAACGGAACTATTCTTTAAATCAGTGTTATAGGGAAAGATTGAAAGCGGCCAATAGTCCAATCACGTTTCTATATTTATTATATCTCCACTAAAAGCACATGCTAAAAGTGTCTCTCAGTGAAGAGCGAACACAATTTTTGACGTTATACATTAAAACATCGATATAAGTCTCTAGTTAGAGTCCAAAAAATTTGACCGCGTTGTATCTGATTGCGCTTTATGCCAATTTGATTTGTCAATTTTTAGACAAATTTGAATCGAATTTTTAAATACATGGATTTTTTGGGGTCCAAGACCCTATTGCGCTTTATCAATGCGTCTTATATCGATGTTTACCTGTATATGAAAATTTTAACTTTTGATCTCTTTAGTTTTTCAACGAGTCCCCCAAAAAATTTTAAACGATATCACCGTTATAAATAACCTCGTTTTTACATTTTTATTAAAATGATATATTTGGATTTGTTACTGTTAACAATATCAGATATCATGGCTAGCTGATCAATAATAATTTTTATTTTGATGAAGTAATTTCATCATTTCCGTAGTTAACACATAAAGATCGAAGGTAATGTATTGGCTTGCATTTAGACATTGCCTGTTGGAATTAATTGTTTTTAATCCAATAAAATAATTTCTGATAGTTCTTAATCGACTTTAAAATGTTCTTTTCGAAATATATACAACAACTTCACGAGTTTCCGTAACAAATTCCCGATAACCATTATCAGCTATTTCTTTTATTTTAAAGGCAATAAAAAAGATTCCATTTAACTTTATCGACAGCTCTTTGACTTACAACAAAAAATGATAAATTCCTAAGGAATTTAACCGAAGATTCTTAACGGAACATCTTCACTTCTTAAGACTAAGGTCATAACAAATAAGGCATTTTTCCAGGAAATAAACAGACGATTTTAATTTTCATTTCCTCTCAAAAAGTTTCTTTTACAGCCAGTAAAACCTTAAAGCAAAGTATTCACAACAAAATTTACCGCTAAAAATGGTTCAGATATCGAAGATAAATTTTTTCAGCATAAACATGTTACCATATTTAATTAAAGCAACGCGATTCAATTACTGATTATAAAAAAACAAACCTGAAGCTAATAATTATTGTATGAGCCCAACCAACTCGCTAATTTTTTATTATCTACAATCGTTATCTGACTAACTTCGAGATCTCGCTTTTACTGGGCTAAAAGTTCATTCATAACAGCTATAACAACACTAACTTTTTTAAGAACGCATACTGGAATATGTATGTTGATACACGTGTGTTCCTATGTCATAATTCAAGAAATGGATTAACAGTGTTTTTATCTAGAGATTTCTATCTTAATCTAACACTCGAAAGGTACATCTCTTAATTAATTCCAATCTTTCGTGTCAAATATATTTTTTACAAATTTGACTGTGTTTGCGAATCTTATTGAGTTTTTCCACAAACTTATGGAGATGTATTTTGCTTCAGTTTTGGAAAAACTCAATTAGATCCATCGTAACTTTATTTTACGTGGTCATATTGAATCAAGATTTAAAATAACTGTTTTTGTGATGAAGTAATTGAAAACAATACATCAGAATTATTCTTTTCGTTTGTTAACACTTGTTTGAGATGTAATTTTTACGAAAATATTAGACCCTCAAATCGTAAGGGGATAAATTTAACAACAGTCTATTTGTTAGAGTAAAACTTGAATTGTTTGAAATGTATACTAAGCTAACTAAAACAGGAAAAACTAGAATACTATTATTGTAATATATATCCAGTTTTGTCAATTGAATGAACTTACCCGTTTCTATGGACATTCTGTGTATTTTTGATATATTCGACCAAGTGTTTGTATTATCTAGCAATACAGTCAGTCCTCGCTTAACGGCCGACTGTCGTACCGAAGACCTTGTCGTTAAAAGAGGACCCATTGAGAGATTTACCTGAAGATAGGTCTCACAACATCAATCGATGCGCTTTGTTTAAATAAGCTAATAAAAGTATTTATTTAACTTTATTTTTCCAAGCACTGACTTTGTTCTTCAAATTTCTAGAGATTTTTTTCGTGCTTAACAATATAAAACTTTGTCCCTTCATGATGACTGGAAAACGAAAGAATATAAATTCTCCTACTGGATCTGGTCCTAAGGAGCAGAGGGAAGCCATCAACTCAGATATAAAAACGGAAGTCATAAACGTGTACGAGGCAGGTAAAAAAGTTCAAGCTATTGCTGACAGTCATGGTTTCTCACATTCAACTGTTTCTACAATTCTTAAGAAAAAAAGTAGCATAAAAGAAATGGCTAAATTATCGACAGGATACAGCGCATTGTTAACTAGACGGCGAAAAGGATTGGTGCATGAGATGGAGAAAATGCTTTCGATGTGGATTGATGACAATATCGAAAAAATATCCCTGAGTCTTGGTTTGATTCAAAGTAAGGCGCTGAGCATCTTCAACACCCTTAAAACACGTGAAGGTGAAGGACGCACCGAAACTGTCACAGTAAGCAAAGGATGGTTTCAACGATTTCGAACCCGATTCTGTTTTCATAATCCTGGAGTTTATGGTGAAGCTGCGAGTGCAGACGAAGAGGCAGCAAGTTATTTATTGAAGAATTGGTCAAGATAATCAAAGAAGGATACTGATATAAATGTTGTTGCGCACAATCCATTATTAAAACATGCTAAGCCCCAGACTTCTGGAACATTCTTAATTA
>LDMZ01026068.1:0-12002 GCA_001455285.1 Sphaeromyxa zaharoni | reverse complement strand
GGCAACAGATATATAGATATACACCCTTATTTACGAGCACTTTAGATTATTTTATTATTTATCATCTGGTGGTGTTCCGAATGGCGCAGAGCAAAAGAATGGGGGCTCCGAATCAAGAAGGAGATTCCTCTAAAAACAACGAGGGCCAAAGGCATTGCTCCCTCTAAAATTATCTTCGCCGTTCACTGTGGAACGGGCGGCTTGCCTAGGGGGTACAGCAATACGCTTGAATATTATCATCTTCAAACAAAAAGAGATAACAATATATATTTTGCCAAAGAAAATAAGGATATTTTTAGTGTTTTAAATATATTCATTTCGTATAAACCTGTTTTTTAACTTTCACGGAGAACGTTTTAAATCAGAAAATTCAATTTTATTTTGGAACAATTTAATGAGACACCTGACCAGCATCTTGGTAAAAGCATAGTTTATTCCTCAGCAAATATCGCATACACATCGGGTTTCACAGATATGATGGTTGAATCTCATAAAAAATAATAACATTTTTCTGAAAAAAATTTTTATAATAATATTGCACAATAATATTTATGAATTTTCTATAAATATTTTAGAAAATAATTTTAATTAGAGATATAATCACGAATATATATATATATATATTTATATTTAAAAAATTTGAATACTTTTGCCTGCCTATGTACTGTTTTTCATTGGTTCCCAATGGTTTGTAAGAAACTTCTTTCATAATTTGGTTGATTTGTTTTAGTTATGGGTAAAGACATTATTGTATTTCGAATTTGTTATAGCAAATTCCGCTTTGGTATATAGAATCAACTTGATACAATTCTAAATAAAATTTCTTTAAAAATTTTATGAAAAAGTCGTGATTTTGTTATTATACGCCAATAACTAAATTTATTCTAATGATCATCAAATTTACCCGGGCTTCTTATCCGATACCACTTATTAATAAAAAAATACAAGATTTTTTAGTTATGGCTGTAACACTCATGTTTTTATGAGACTAATATGAAATTGTTAGTCTCAACAGACTAGTATTAATCAACAATAAAGTATTTTAAGGGCCACAGTCTAAATATGGTCTCAAATACTTTCATAATAACATGCTTTGATAATCTATTGTATATTGATTCTCAGACCCTAATAAATTATGAAATATGAATGTCACTGGAATATATTTGGAAAAATTAATGAAAATGTCTATTTGTAGTTTAAGATAACACTTTAATAATTTTGTTAATTATACTACAGTCCCTCCATATTTTTCATCTTTAGTACCAAATCACATAAATAAAAAAAATTTTTCTTGAACCAAAAATATTCTTTAATATAGCCATTTCATCATAAATTTGGCATCCAATGCTCTAGTGAATACTTGCTAAATTTAATTTAGTAAATCACATTGGTAATAACTGTTATTCCTAATTTTGATAATAAAAGAAAATTTAATTTAATAAATGCTCTAATAAAATACTCTGAAAACAAATCAACCGATACCTGGGCTTTAATGTGTCTTGGGAATTTGAATAATTCTATCATGTACTATTACACTTTTCTCAGGATAGAAAGAAGTGTTGGAAAAAGTTTTTTTTTTGTATTTACAAATTATAGTTTATAATTAATTATCCGTAGTTATAAACAGGATACTATTTATGACGGAGGAAAACTGTTTAATAAAACACTAAAATAATGTCCAACTTGTTTATTAAATTCAGATATGTTACTTGTTTTATTGGTTGGTTTCAGATCGTCACATTTTCAATATTCAGAACAAATATAAGTATCGGAATCTTGAAGATGGTTAATTATGAAAACAAGACGAATTTTTTTCCACCTTGTTCAAGTAATAATAAATCAATGGATTCTGTTACTGTAAGCATTGTACCATATTCTTTAAAAATCTGGAATAACCTCAAAAAAATTTATTTTTATTTTCTTACATATTCAAAATTAGATTTTTAATTTGTTTTTATATTGAAAATGTTGAAAATAACATATATTACATGTAATCAAGGAAGGTCCTTTTCATTGGAACCATTACCAGCAAAGTACCTTAATAAAATTTAATCGTTTAAATTTTTATAATCATAGGTCTTGTAATTGCCACATTTTTTATTGGATATGTTGTGACCCAAATTCCGGGAGGAATCCTGGTGGAAATATATGGAATAAGAAAGATTCAGGCTATAAGCATGGCTGGTGCTAGTATCTGTGCTCTTGTAGGAGTCCCTATGGCTCATATTGGTATAGAATTATTTATTATTGCCAGATTCATGGAAGGAATATTTAGTGTTAATTTTTATTACATGAATAATCAAAATTATAAGGGTCCTCTTTACCCAGTGATTCATTTTTTGATTTCACAGTGGGCCCCTAAAAACGAAAGGACGATACTTACTGTATGTACCCACTCTGGTAATTTTTTCCACAAAATTATTTATTTGTGTAGGAAATATTGTTGGTTTATCATTTGCATTTAGCATAGGTGGATTTATAGTTGATTCATACCCAAAAGGTTGGGAATATTATTACTACTTTTCAGGTAAAAAAACAGAGTCTAACTAATTTATGTAGGAGCAATGGGTGCTCTATCCATTATATTATGGCTCATATTTGTATATGACTATCCTGAAGAAAACCCATTTATTTCACAATATGAAATTAACTTGATTAACACTTCGATATATTCTAATACATTGATCAATAAAAAAATTCTGTTCAAGGTATTGTTTAGAAATATATTGTTATATTTTAGACCATACCATTTAAAGAAATATTTTCTTCAAAACAACTCTATATTATATCACTGGCCCGTGTTGGAAATTCTTTTATATTTGTTGCTTTTGTTACTGGATTGCC
Source organism: Sphaeromyxa zaharoni (assembly GCA_001455285.1). Classification (NCBI taxonomy): domain Eukaryota; kingdom Metazoa; phylum Cnidaria; class Myxozoa; order Bivalvulida; family Sphaeromyxidae; genus Sphaeromyxa; species Sphaeromyxa zaharoni. The sequence goes on along the minus strand of LDMZ01026068.1, from coordinate 9,158 downwards.
AAAATATCTTAACAATGTTTTTGGATTTACAGCCACTGAAGTTTTTACGATAATTCCTGGTTTATTTACTAAAATAGGCAAGTTATTATACATTAATTCCATTTATATGTAATTTCATTGTTCAAGTAGGATATTCCTTTATTTGTGATTACATACGCCGTAAAAAAGTGATTTCCACTTCAAAATTAAGAAAACTAAACAGTGGAATTGGTTTAAATATTTAAATTTATAATTAGTTATAGCATTTCTTGGAAGCGCAATGTTCCTTATACCTGTAGGCTTTCTCGGATGTCGCACTGTGGAAGGGACATTATCTATGCTAACATTAGGGATTACACTCATCTCATTTAATACAAGTGGATACTTGACTGCAATGATAGAAATATCACCAAGACATGTTGGAATTGTCATGGGTGTTGCAAATACGTTTGCTTCACTCGCAGGTATAATACAGCCACAAATGATGGGATATTTTATTACTAACCAGGTATAATAGCTGTTAAAGCCTAACAATATTTAGGGGCAATTAATTGGATGGAGAAATAATTTCATTTTTACGGCGTGTTTAGCAGCATTTTTTGGTCTTCCTTTCATCATATTTGGTTCTTCAGTGCAACAACAATGGCCAATTAATCAAACCATTCCTCAACCCACAGCAACAGAGAGTAGATCAGAATTAAGCGAAGGAATAGTTCATTTAGAATAGTCTAATTAACCGATCTCTGTTCAACCATTTTGCGGTAAAATGATATACAATACATTTTAAGAAATAATTTTTTAATTTAAAAAAAGAAAAACATAGTAAAGGTTATACAAACTGAAGGGTTAAAATAATTTGAACATAGATAAGTTTGAATGGTATTATTTCCCTAAAAAAGGGATAAAAACCCATACTGTACACATTGATACTATATACAACTTAAATTTTATATAAGATTGAACGAATATTTAAAACAATATATTGTCGAGGCCTCCTAGGAATCTTTGTGGTTCTTAGGTAGGCATTAAGCCCAGGTAAGCATCCCACTTTGAATAGTTATATTTATATGAATACATAAAATAATAACACTAAGGCTTAAATAGTTAATCTACACACGTGGTACTTCGTTAATTATCATTATTTAAATAGTCTATGAGGGTTCACGACAATATATCATATGATTCGAAATTAAATTCATGGTTTAGTCAGGAATATGATTCGTTCGATCCAGAGTAAAATGGAAATATAATAATATACTCTTTTATATTAAATAAAGATTAAGGTCATTAATTTTGCTAAGATTAATTGGCTGGTGCTAAGCTTTACTTAATATTAACGAATATAAACGTATATATACGATAGTTAGCAAGTTGTTTTTTACACATGCCTGATAGCGATTGTTTTGCAATACAATGCCCAGAAACTCAAAAAATTTGATTACAATACACCGATAACGGATGGGGCTACAATACAAAATATATTCAACCAGTTACTGATAACGTTACGCCTACCGACATAAACCAATATTAAAAATCACCCTATAGAGAATATATAAAAATTAAAAAAATGATTGGAAATATTAACCGCAAAATATAAAGATAGTTGACGAACTTATATATTTATCAGTAATGTTATTATTGTCATTTCCGCACTAATTCATGATGTTTAAAAAAATTTGATAAAGTTCTAGTTCTTTACAAAAAACTAAAGATTTTAAGCTCAAACTAGTTTTAGATATCTTGTTAGCATATCATTATTGTTAAAAAGTTTTTAAGACGGATTTAAACTTAGTATGAATAAACTTAGTCACTATGTGAACTTGCTAAGGATTAAAAGATGATTTTGTTGCGGAACCCATTTCGATTGACTAAATTAAATTATGCCAACCTTTATTGCATAAAAATGAGTTTATCTTGTTATAAATCATCATAAATGGGTTATATTTGTATCTTATATTAGTGGATAATTAGTTTTCTATTCATAGTCTTGATTTCGTAAATAACATTGAGATTAATGAAATTTAGGTTGGTTAAAAAATGCTAAATTAATGTAGAACTTTACAAAGTATATGTTTGTTTGCATTTAAGACTTTTAAAAAAATTACTTTAATTTTAATTTGATTATGGCTTTCAAAACTCATCATATTAAATCCTGTGGAGGGATAGACACAATTTAAGTGTTTGAGGTTTAACGGCCTTTTTACCAAATTAAATATTTATGTAATGTTTATTTCACAACTACTATATTTTTAATTACCATTATCGACGATTTATATTAAAAGAAACGGAACATTTCTGTGGTGCTTATCAAGCCGCAACTTAATACCACAGGGCGTTTGCTAGGCGGACGGGATATTTCTGTTTAGGGTTTAATAAAATCACTGTATTAATATGTATAAATACTACGTTTCCTCTCTATATAAATTCAAAATCGTTGTTTACGGTGCATACAGGACATTAAAACACTTTTGATGGCGCCTCAATGACTTTTTGGACAAGTGTTGAAGACGGGTATAAATGATTGTAGTTGATTTACAATGCATCAAGTGTGTTTAATAAAATTAACTCATTTCACTAATAAAGAAAACTTGAGAAATTTCTGAGGTTTATAAAAATCTGAGTAATAAGAAAATAATGGAAGATATAAATATTTAAAATTGGTATTAGTAACATTGGTAGAAGTTTCACTTAAAATAATTTGATTTTAACACGATTATTTAAAAAAATCTTCGATCTATTTATTTTAAACAAGAAATATGTAAACAAAGACAGATTGTTAAAGACTTTATGAGATTAATAGAAAGGAACAAAAATAAATTTTTATCTTATTATCAGAACTATTAATGCGAAATGAGATTTTCAACTCATCTTCATATTTAAAATGAATTTGATAATAAAAAATAGTCAAACGAATATATCCCTTAAATTAAGTAAAAAATTCTTTATTATCAAAAGAACATTATTCTACTGGTAATTGTTTATTAAAAAAATCTTCAGTAGAACAAAATTTTCATTTGTTGTTGTCTTTATCATTTTAATTCAAATAAAATAAATTTTGATCAGGAAAATTATAAAAGAAACTGGGACTTTAAATTTGATTGATGTTATTTGTTAATACATTCCATATAAAATATGTGGGATTTCTTTATATATTAAGTGAACTAATATTTTTAAATATCATTGCTATACATATTTAATTACTTCATACTTCAGTATTTACATAATAAAAGATGTAAACAGGTATAAAATTTTTAAATGACCGATTTACAGTCAATAATTTTTGATTCAAACTCATGTACGATTTAAAAGCATAATTTATTTATACTAAAAACTTTATTTTATCAATATAAAGAATTACTTTATAACATGAAATGTTGAAATCGGTATAAAGGTTCACCGTGGTTAATTATTCTGTCAGACAATTAAGTAGTAGCACTCTTCTCAGCTTTGATCAATATTTTTATAACATAAAACTCTGATTCCTAATTTTGTTCTGCCCAACGAAATTCTAATAGCTTTAATAATTATTGCGACATACATCTTTGAATTAAGATTTGGCAGTGCGGAGTTCCTAATGTAAAAATTAAAGCAGCTCAGGTGTCCAGCTGACTGAACCTACGGATAACCTGCTGTATTTCCAACTGCCATTTGGAAATAAAATTAGTAATTAAATTTATATTAGTTATGTTGGTATTAGACGGTCAAATCCCCGCCCTATTTGGTTTAAGGTTATAAAAAAATTTTCATAGATTAAGCTACAGTGGTTTTTTGTATGCTAACGGCACTTTTCATGTTATAAAAAATTAGTAGGCTAAATACCAGTGTAACCCCTTTCATTTACAGTATCATATTGATCTTTCTTAAATTGTCATTCGTTCTTCATTGTCCATGGCATAATCTCAGAAAAGTTTTATTTTCCCATCCTTACTTCTCCCACTTGCATGAGACCATGTTATGTTCTTATTAATTATGGCTCAACCCATAACACTACACATGAAATTCTATTTTCTGAATAGTGTGCGTAAAAATGGATCATTATAAATAGTGTAACTTGTCTGATTAGAAGTATTTCCCCTAATCTAAGGCAAACCCGTTACACTAATCATTTTTATCACCTTTGATAATAGTTACATCTAATAACATAAGGAAAAAGCTTTAACTTTGTCTACAAACTCGTGGAAAATAAATTCGAAAAACACTGCGGTACTCTAGGGAATAATAACTAGAGCCTAAAATTGCCTTAAACCCAGAGTTGATCAGAACGATAGGCCAGTGTTTGTAACCCTATCTGATTTTAGGGTCAAAGAACAGTGAATAAAAAAATAATTTAGCATCCTAACCCACCCGAACATGAGCAGTAGATTTATATCGTTTATTTGTCAGATGCTAAATAAATACATTTCAAAATTAAATATTCTAGAATCCAATCAACTGAACTCAATAATTTGCCAAACAAACAAAATATATACTGCTTTAAAAATTATTTGACTTTGCCGAGTTATCGATACCCTTTTAATTTAACGCTATTACAGAGATAATATCTGGAAAAGTCTTTAAGTCATGTAAATAAGATAAATTTATTTTTTGAATCTTTTGTAAAGTTTAATGAATTTTGGGTAAGGAACTGAATTATTCAAGATATTTCTTAATTACTGATAACAATTTACACACGTTGAAGATATAATTAAAATTAATTTATTTCTTAATTTAGTGTTAGATTTTTTTTAAAACAGGTTTTTTGGAATGTATTTTCGACAAAAAGTATGTTATTATTAATTATACTGCTATTAGGAAATATTATATAAGACAAATGTTCTTAAAATCTTTTCTTTATTAGTGGGGACATTCGTTTAGTTATCAGCCATGCATTTCTCATTGATATGATTTTTTTATTCCTATAAATACTTTAATATTGGCTTTGTTAATCTGTTTAATGAATATTTCAATGTGTCTTTAATAATATATTCACAATAAGTAAGGAATTTCCTGTGATTTTAATGTTTATCCCACCTAATATTGATAATTCATATGGACATTTGCGGTCAATTTTATCTAAATGATATCTCCGACATCACCCCATATTTGAGTGAAATGCCAGGTATCCGTTTCGGGTGGATAAATCGGATAATAACCAACAATCATTCTGAATCGTCCGTATATCATGCATTTTCCGTTTTCAGGCAAAGTTTGAGTATTCCAAGGTGGTACACTGATATGAAAGATATTTTGGGATGTGTTTCCGTGGTTATAAATGCCATTCTTAGAGCAGTATCCATGGCGGTTAGTACTCCCTCCCTACCAGTAAAATGTGACAAGGCAAGCATCTCGGCGAAAATAAATAATGTTGTAGTAAACAACAGCCTTGTCAGTCGAAGTGGTGATTGTTGCCTCCCTAAAACAGAGAAAGCAGTTCGTAACACCATCGGATCGAAGCAGAGAAATAACTCAAGCTGCAGTAATCATGTCACACGTATGAGGTGGCGTTCAAGGAGTAAGATTTACGTCAAGCAGATGGGATTGGAGAAATTTTATCGTAAAGGCTAACTTACATTACTTTATCGCTAAATTATATTCTTGAACATTATTTTTGTCACTTATTCTAATGTATATGTGGAAATTTTGAATAAATGTTAGTCATAATAAAGGACTACGCCAGATATCCAAATTTTTACTTAAAAATTGGTTTTTGTCACATTAAAAAAAATAGTGTAGGAGACAAATGTGTTCTAACCAATATCATCTGTTACACTACCATCCTGTTTAGAGGAGATACGATATAAAAAGGTTCATGAATCAATACTATGCCTTGATTTTTAAGAGAACCGCCAGTTATGGAGTTATTACTTCAAAAACAATTTTAAAAAAGCTGAATGTCATCAAGGTATTTATTTAAAACCACAATATATTATTCAATAAATAATTAAAGATTTGTGCTGTGATAAATGATCTTGAAGACATTAAATTATTAGACAACTAGAATAGACTAGAAAGAAACACAATGGATGGGATGATGATTTTAATAATTAAACACAAAATATTCTTTTTCGTCATTATATTTTATAAGTTCACGAATGATAAAACATTGCACCCAAGTCAGTATTTCGCAACGATTTTTAATAGAAAAATATTTATCAGAGAGAAGTCATGCAGAAAACAAAAACGAAGATCCTGTTACAATGAAAGAGTGTTGGAAAATTATTTTCATGTAAAGAGTCTCCTTTTTTTGGAAGGTTGAACATATTTAGTGAATAAAAGTTAGTTTTTTATCTCTCGAATATTGATAATTTAATCTAAAATATCAGTGGTGTGTCGACGCCCATCCATCCTGGGTGTGGCCGCTGATCAAAATTAAGCCGCCGGAAACAGGTGGGTGTTGGAACATAGAATTATATGCAAAAATTAGCGCTCTTTGGGAACAAATATATCCCTTTCATCTTCCAAGTTAATTTCCACTAGCCTCGTGATTAACGCAACCTACCCAACAGGGTATCTCAATCAGGCATTTAGATTCCTTTTAAAGATATCATGAACTATGAGAACGAATCATAAAAGGTGGCTGTCAAATATTCATTCAATTTTTATTTTAATATATATAAATTTAATTTTTGAAGCAAAGTTCAGTGGAGAAAGCTTTTGTTATTAATGGTTTCGCATTTAAATTGGTTTTATCAAAGAATTCTGGGACTATTTATGATATTATCGTGCAGGAACTAAGTCCCTATGATATCTATTCGGCTTCAAACGGAAACCGAATGCTAATGGAATATTTAAATGCTGCATGTGGTGGGCGGCGCAATGTTTATACGTAGATTACTATTTAGAGTATTCTTTCTGTGTTGTCTTTATGGATTGCAGAATTGACTGTGACTACGAGTCGCCTAAGCACTGGGTGTTTGGGTCCAGTCAGGGTTGCCAATGCAAGGCCTTATACGTGCTTAGGCTGAGGGAACACCCTCTGACCGTTGTCACGACAATATTGAAAAATTACATATCTTTTATTTACTCTAAAAACATTGGCTAGTAGGTTTTAAGCTATAACATTGATATCAGAAATAGAATCTTCCAAAAAGGGAAAATTTAAGCCATTTAGCTATCTACATTAGTTTTGAAAATTTTCTGCAAAGGATGTAACTAATATTATCGCAGAACTTTTTACCTTAAAGATTTCTCTAGAAATTTTTCTAGTTTATATTTTAGGTATATAAATACCAGTTTTAAACAGATCATTTTTTAGAATAAAATCAGAATTCCGAGTTAGATTATTATAAAGAAGTTTTTTCTTAATATTTTTATACAAGGAAATTCATTAAAAAGGCAAAACTTGAAAATATCTTATACATTAATAACAAAATGAAACTTTATATAAGAAGTAAGTTTTTATTTTATCATAGAGTACGGTTATTAAATTTTTTCAAAAAATGGATATTAATTATTTCAATAAAAATTCTGCAATAGATTCTCGAAATACGAATTTGTAGACCATTTTTTACTCACAATTCAATAATTCACCATACCTTACCAGAAATTCCATTCTTAGTTATAATGTAAACAATTAATGAGTACGAATCTTAAATCAAGTATTCTGGTATAAAAGTCTCCGACGATTTGCTTCTTATAGGTTACACATAACTTTTTTGGATTAATTAGAACATTATTGGAGATTATTTTAGATTATTATTATCCTTCGGATAACGTCGTAAAGATAGATTAATTTTGACACGTTTATATGATTAGTTCTATTTTGGAAATATATTACAATTATCCTTATCAATTCAGTCATTAAATATATTTTTATCAAAATGGTTACAGTGTTATTGTGTTGTACCACACCGTACAAGTATACTTATTGTACTAACAAATTTACATTATTTGTGCTATAAAAATGTCGCTGAAATAATTTTTGATCCCAGGAATAATACGTAGTTGAAGTAAAATATGTTGTGTATATATTCTACCATGAATATGTTAAATAGCACCTGCAAAATTGAAAATACTTTGTATCATATTGTACTATTTTTGACAATATCGTCTTAAAATTTTCCTGTAACATGATACTATCCAAATAATAAGCCTCTTAATGAATAATAATCAGTTTTTATATATTTACATTCCCCTTAAATCTTTAGAATCATTTTATTTAATTTACCTAAACATAAACTCTTAGTAATTTTCTGATGGATTTTTTATCATGTTTTAAGCAATTCTTAGCAGGTTTGAGCTTGTACGAACGCAGTAGTAGAAATTTATAAACAAAATAGTTAAATTGTTTTGACATATTCTTTAATAAGGGATGCTCTCAGTTTTGGTGATGATATACATATTTTCATGCTTGTTGACATTTTTATATGATCAAAATTTTTTCAAACATATTTAAGATATTTCTTCATTAACAGTGAATATATGTTAAGTTTTAATCTAGAATCAATCCACCTGAAGACATAATAGAAGTCAATGTTGTTGATCGCCACCGAGCTCATGGAAGTATGGCGTTTGTTTTTGTTTCCTAAATAGATCTTCCAAATTTTCTGCATTAATAAACTAATGTCTAACCCATAGAAGTAAAAGGATCTTCTATAACCAATTGAAATATTTTGGTCAACGTATGCTATAGAGTTCTCAATTTATTCAGTTTATTTCTCTGTTGGAGTTTTTTAGTGTAACTCCCAATTTCTTTAATCCATTGTCAATAGTTACGCTTGATATACCTGGATTTCACTCCAGCTGCCATTTAATTTCCATGAATATGTAGCCTGGTTTGTTTAATAAATATTTCCTATTTGATTTTGAATGGGGCCGTTTAGCTTTTTGAGCGGTTTTTAACATTTATTACATTGATACACCTTTCCATTTTTGTTACATTCATTAACAACTTTTCATCTGGTACTGCAATTAATTGGTAATATTTTGTTAACCTTTTTGATCAATGCTGATTTGTCTACAAGTAATATCAGATTCAAACACGTCATTTGTTACTTTGTTCTGCTTACACATATTTTCTTCTGTAGCCTGATTAGTAGGATACTGAAAACCTGAAAAACCTTTCATATCATAGATTAATTCTCAATCCAACATCAATCATTTAAAATATTAAAAATTGCCTTCGCTGACATAAAAATGATATATTATATAGCAAGATTAGGAAAACTACTTTACGATAAGCACAAGCTTTATTTAAAAAA